>CM074734.1:156422137-156489637 GCA_037367245.1 Phrynocephalus guinanensis
CACGATTCTGCAGATTTTTTTCTATGAGGTCTGCCAGGAGCTGCTTCAGCACCCCGGTGGCGTAGTCGAGCCGCCCCTGCAGTGCCACCATTGTTAGAGATGCCACAGCCCCACGGTCCCGCATAGAGAAGCCGCGCTGGCCTTCCAGCGTATGGATGAAGGTCAACAGGAAGGGGCGCGTGTGCAGCAGCTGCCCAAAGAAACGGAGCCCCTTCTCGGTGCTCGGTGGAGTCTGCAGAAAAAAGGAGAACAGAACTGCCGTCGAGTGAACCCAAGAGCTTGGCTCCTGTTTTAAAGGCACAGAGATAAAGTTTCCTTGTCCATTTTCACACATTCTCTACAGAAACGGAGAGTGAGCGAGATGTGCCTGTGAAAGGCTTGACTTCACATTTCCTTTCCATCTCTTGGATGAGTCGTTCCCAACATTGGCTCCTCAAAAGTTCTTGGAGTTCAACTCCTAGGAATCTTGGCCAGGACAGCGAGTGGTGGACACTTCTGAGAGTTTTAGACTAGGAACATCTGAGGACCCAAGGTTGAGAAGCATTGTCGCAGAACATCAGTGCATATAAACCACCTGGAGCTTGGGAAAGTTCCTTTGTGGGATTACAACTCCCAGAATTCCCTACCAGTATTGTTACTAGCCACCCTGCGAGGGGGCTTTGGAAGATACAAGAACCGTATGATTGTAGAGCTGTCTCTACGCTTATTTAATTTCATAGATCTATCCTACGTTTCCCTTTCTCAAACATTTGACAGAAATGTCTGCTGGGTCCCCACCTCCCTCGCCTTGCACTCACAGTCGTCTCTTGCAATGCTGGGTGATCGTCCACTCCCGGGAAGAGCACACGCCTCGCATATGTCCGATAGTCCAGGAAAGGGATCTTCACTCCATCCATGTTGTTGGTCAGCTCATTAATGTCCGTCTGCAACTCAGCAAAAGCTGGAGAAGACGGAAGGTGAAAAGGGGTTGGGGAGTACACACCGTGGGCAAAATTCCTTTTTACTAGGCCCCTCCCCTCAAGGCATCCAGGAAGTACACACAGAACGCGTGCTTTGTCGTAGCTTTACTCTCTCAAATCAGACACATTTAAGAGTCAGCCACAGGTAGGAAAAGGATTGTCTATGTAGGAAGCAGCACACAGATCATTCCTACTGGTAACAGTACGTCAATTTTATTTTGGCACCTCATGACTTACAGGTGGCAAACGCTTGCCGAGAGGTTTGGCTACAACACAGCTGGCTGTAAAGGAATCAAGACAGGATTCCCCAAAAGCTACCCAAGTTTTCAGACATGATGGTGTTTCGTTTTGGGCCCTGGCTGCTAAAAAACTACTGCCTTCCTTCCATGTCTCAAGGCTACTTCCAGGACCTCCAAAAGAGAAGCTATGTAATCTCCAGGCTTAAAACGAGGGTACTCCAAGATCCAGATGCAGAGGAGTGGTATCAGGAGACAGATATCTAGTCTCGTGTGCTCCCAAAGGCATTTGGTGGAGCCACTGTGAGATACAGGAAACTGGACTAGATGGACCTTTTGGCCTGATCCAGCATGGCTCTTCTTATGTTCTTATGAGATGGCTTCACAAGGTATATAGTGTTTGGACTTGAATCATTTTATAAGTTTCTCCAAAACTGTACAGAACAATACAGAAGCCTCATACAGAAGTTTTGTGCTGTAATTCCCATAACCTGTTAGCCATGGCCATTTGAGCTGGGGCTTATGGGAGCTGAAGTCCCCTCTTCTCCTCCCCCCCCTCTAAAAAAAATTATGCAGAGGCAAAAAAGCTCCTCACCTCTGAAATGCAGCATTTCCCATTCTGCAAAAATTACAGCAAAGGAAGTACAGGAGCTGTTCTCTCAGTACAGTAGACTCGGGTGTGTTTGCTTTTTTAACGGCATTTTGTATTTCTGCATGATGGGATTTCCCCCCCTGATGGAATGATGCATTTCCGTACAAGTTGTAAGCACTATTGTAAGATCTATTCAAGTGCGCCTTCTTGCCAAGGCCCAACATACACTGGAGGTCTAATTGCAAGGAGGGCAAACTGTGGACTCCCAGAGCCCATATTATACAAACAAAAACAAATATGTTTTAGTGGGGTTTTTTTTTTGGGGGGGGGTATATTAAAATAAATCTTTATTTCCACTTCTGGAGGTTTTGCAACACAATTCTCCACTCATAAACTGCACACAAAAAAATGTCCATGGCTGAAAAGTATGAGGACAAAATGGCATGTACTAGGGGAAAATGTGTACATAACTGTGTAGGAGAAATGTGCATGGATAATTGCACAAATATGTGGAAAGCCACGTTCAAAAATAAGCCTGCACTTTCATGGTGGTTCCTTGGTTAGTGTGCTTTTTAAGTGCAGGCGGAGGAATGGACGTGGCTGACTGCTTGAGAAACTGACGTGGAACAGCAGAGGCCCGATTGGATCATCTCTGTTGCTAAAGCTGTGGGTGTCCCCTATCTGGACCAAGCAGTTGCCCATACGAGGAGTCAGGTCTGAGGCACGCATACTGATCGTCCAAAATCAGAGCTTGTAAAAGTTACTTTTCGACTATGACCTGGAGAATCCCCCAACCAACACTGCCCTCAGCTTTAAGTGAGCTGCAGTCCAAAAAGGCATTTTGTCTTCTACGCTCGGTCCCAGATTGTTGATTTCTGCTTGATGAGCCATTGTCTCTGCTCCCATCTGAGCAGTACGGAGGGCCCTCAGAGAAAACACCTTTCCTCCTAATAATCACGGATTGATCACGTGCAACCCTTCAGAAAAAGATGCCAAAGAAAGCACTGAGATACCAAACGAGACCATCAGCAGCCCCCCCCCCCACCGATTGCCAAGGCAGTGCTCCTCCCCTCTTCCTAATCACAATCTTTAATACCACGTTCATCCGCCTCCGTCTTGCCCCGTACCTTCCTTGCACTCCAGGGCTACACGAGATTCCAGGTTGTCCATTTGCAGCTGCAGGCGTTTCAGGGTACGGTCTGCATCCCGTGTCTTCCGCTTGTAGGCCACCAGTACCCCGATGATGGCACCCAGAAGCAGGCTACCTCCTGCTCCTAACCCGACAAGCGCTGGCAAAGGTAGCGCTGCTTCAGGGTAAATGTGGAGGGTCCCAGGGGAGAAGGACAGACCCCCCACCAAGATCTGCAAGTAGAAGAGACCAAGAGACTGAACTAGTTACAAGAACAGCCCTTCAGGAACGCATCCGTGGCCAAATTTATCTGGCTGATAGCTGTGGCTAGTCCGATGAGACTTAGAATCTACACAGGCAGGGCATTACGATGGCTCTCCATCCTTACCCGTTTGTTCCTCAACCAGGATCTGGCGGTTCAGGAACCAGACTGTCTCTGAACCCAGATGTTTGAGCAACAGCACAGTTTTGGGAAAACAGCCTTTCAATTCACTTAACTTTTCTTTTCTTTTTTTAAAAGAGGCTCAGTTGGGAGATAAGGAATTGTGCCTGGAACACAATGTGACCACCACAATTTTACTCTCTGGAATGTTCCACCCCACAAATGTAATTGCTGGTCTGTAACAAGGGATGGAGACTGACTACCCTATGAGCCAGATCCAGCTGGAGGAATTTTGTGGGCAAAGCTGTTGCTTGTGTGTGTGTTGCATCGTTACAGTCGTGACCGACCCTTCGTGACCCCACGTCTATGGAGTTTTCTTGGCACGAATACTGGAGTGGCTTGCCAGTTCCTCCTCCAGGCGCCTACAGCACCTGGTATTCCCTGGTGGTCTCCCATCCAAGTACTAACCAGGGCTGACTCTGCTTAGCTTCCAAAATCAGGCGAGATTGAATGTGCTTAGGGCATCTAGGCAGCTGCAAGCTGTTGCTTAGGCTCCTTCTAAGTCATATCCCAAGGGATTCCCTTCGTATCTTCTCTCCTCCCTCATCCTCCCCGTGTGAGAGAGGGAAGGAGGCGCGAACCCCATTCCGGGTTGAAGCACACGTGGCACACATCAACATCGCTTTAAGGAAGAGTGAGTTTTTCCTGGCGAGGGCTTGATGCCCAACTGGCCTGTGGAAAGGTCTTCTCGGCCCCAACTATTTGGAGTGACTGAAGGGGAGGGGCTGCGCCCTCTAGATACCTACACTCCAGTTGTGGAAAAGAGATCAATGTTTCCGAAGGCCTTTTTTCTCAGGTTCCACTGGCGTACTACAGCATCAGAGCAAGACTGGGAAAAGCCAGAATGGATGGACTGATCCCAATCCCACTCAAGCACACCTGCCCGCCCCCACCTACTACATCAGGGGTACCGTGACTGGCTGCTCCCCAGTTTGGCTTGGCGAATCGCACAGCAGTTGGGTCTCCGAAACAGTCAGAGTGCATGGCTCTCCACCGATCAGCACAGTATAGTTGAGCCGTGTGCTGCCAGACACTGCAGGGATTAGGTTTCTGCCCTGGGAAACGCAGGGGTATAAGAGAGAGAGAGAGAGAGAGAGAGAGAGAGAGAGAGAGAGAGAATAAGACAGAGACAGAGAGACAGAAAGAGAAACACAGAGAGACAGAGGCAGAGAGAGAGAGAGAGAGAGAGAGAGAGAGAGAGAGAGAGAACCATTTTTATCATACAAACCTGAATTTGAATCAAGGGACAATCTCTATGCACCCAGGATGTCCAGAGTAGGCACATTAAGATACAAAAACAATTGTCAGGAGAAACACTGTCTTTGTCTATATCATCCTAGCCCAGGGTGGGAGGCGGAATGATAAAAAAAATCTGTCTGGTCAGTGCCTGGCCTAGGGACACGCTCCCTAGCCTTCAGAGCTGTTTGCCCGTGGTGTTGTGTGTGTGGAGGCAGGGGGTCTGATTGAGTGATTACAATTATTTTCTTCATTGTGGATGCTCCTAGTTTTAAAACGTACATTAGTCATTTAAGTCTTTCCTCAGAAAAGACACATTATCTGCACCGCTGCAAAACAGGCAAATGTCTTTTTGATTCATGTTTTACAACGTTTTTATCGATACTGGGAAAAGCCAGGATCTAAAGCTGAATCCTTTGATAACTAGAAATCTTCTTCAGGCAGATCACATTAGAACAAGAAAGATTGCTTCCTCACTCATCCACTCCCACATGCCCACCTCCACCTTTTGCTACCGTAAAGTCTAAAAAATTACTTTTAAACTATGTAAGACAGACCTATGTCACGACGCAACTTTTGCATTCTTAACCAAAATCTGCCTTGATGCTACAGTCATAAACAACGTGTGTAGCTACATACCTTGCTATTCCTTTTATTTTATTTTACTTTACTTTAATCTGTTTTATTTTAATGGCATTTTTTATTCCGGCCAAAAGGAAACAAATGTGTCATGCAGCACAAAACCCATCTATCAACATTTTGTCTTTCGGCAGACTATCAATCTCTTGAATTCAGGAGGCTTATTACTATTGTTTTTTCTTTTAAAAAGTCTTAGTGCAAACAGCTTCAGTACCTTGAGGACGACATGGGATCCGGGCTTGATCTCCAGGATGCCGCTGGGACCAAAGGGCTCAAAGCTGGGGTCAGGGTAGTAGGTGAAGGCCGAGCGGTTCAGGGTGCGTACAGCAGCCACGTGGTCCAGGAGGAAGCCAAACTCATCAGGGTGAGCACCGGCCAGGGGTAGCGCTTGCTCCCCAGGTACAATGCCCGGGGCTTTGCACACCATTACAGAGTCGTTTAAAACCTGGCAGCTCTACGGGGAGGGAAAAAAGAATAATTTAAAAATGTGGACATTGCCACAACTGAAGAGAACCCAGAGGGTTTTCTTGACCTTGCAAATGTTCTCTCTAGCTTACTGTGGAAAAGTTGTTCTTCACCTATAATGAAAGCTGCCTCGGGTGCCAGTGTGGGAGAACGGTGGCATGTAAACAACATCAAACATTCAAACACTGGTGAGGAACCTGCCGCCCTGCAGCTGTTCAGCCCTAACCCTAACCCTAACCCTAACCCTAAAGCTCCCGTCATTCCTCCACCCTGGCCAGGTGAGCAAAGACCAGGGTGAATTAACTCCAACATCATCAGGAGGGCCTCAGGGTCCGCAGCCCTGCCTTAAAGGCTAACTGTACTCTTCTCTGATAGGCAGGCCTTGCCTTCGACTTATTCTAGAGAAAAAGCCACCCTCTGTCAGGGTTTCGGAAGGGTGGGCTTTTTCTAACTCGCTAAAGACCCTGTTAACTCTCCACTTAATTTTGGATTTGAAACTGAGAAGTGCAACGAAAGGAAAACGATTTGCTATTTCTCTTATCAAGCCTTGGAGCAGAAATACTGGCTGTAACAAAATTTTTTAAAAAATTAAAATTAAAAAAAAATCACAGTGGAGTTCCCTTCTGATCCTTATCGTATAGACCGCAGCAGGGGACCTGTCACATCGCATCTTGCCTCAGGCTTCTTGTACTCGCTGCAATTAAAAAAAAAATCTATCTAGCTACAGACATTTGAGAGAGCATTCCTGTCTGGTCAGTACCTGCCTAATTCCTGTGTTTGTCATTTTAAGCAGTATCTATCAGCAAGAGCGGACACCTATGGTATTGTGTTCAACTCCCAGTTAGAGCCCACTGGGCTAACAATGCAGGGGAGTGGTATCAGGAAACAGATATCTAGTCTCGTGCGCTCCCAGAAGCATTGGGTGGGGGCACTGTGAGATACAGGAAGCTGGACTAGATGGGCCTTTGGCCTGATCCAGCATGGCTCTTCTTATGTTCTTATGTTCTCCCTTCTGCCAACCATCCCTCCCATATCCCAATGTGAATATTATCCTTTTCTCCCAGGTAATAGTTCACCACAACAAGACATGAAGATACTGTATGTTATATACACTGTTTGTTATTTTTATCCTTCCTTCAAGGGAGTTTGGAACTGGGGTTCTTTCATTTTTTTTATTCTCATTTTTATTTTCATCCACCTGCAGTCATTCAAATCTTTCCCAAATTCATGTGGTTAAAAGGACTATAACTTTAAAAAAGATTCTGATTACAAAAATCACACAATGAACAGCACAACAGGGATGGGGAATTATTTTTCTCATGGACTGAATTCCCTCAGAGTTAACCTGTCAAGACTCTATATTGGTAGCTGATGAAGTTACTGCCAAACATGGCAAAGGTTTTCAGCCTGCCCAACTGTACAGAGAAAACTATTTTCCTCTGAAAGATTCCTTGGTTTGAAGCACTACCTACTGCAACTTCATTTCCTTTGTTGTTTCATTCCATTTAAAAAAAAAAAAGAAATTCGTAACAAAATGAAATAATACAAAATGATTCATAACACTATATGGATCTGCTCCCCTGTGTCCTAGAGACACCTAGGCCACGAGGGAGAACAAGAGGATATAGTAAGATCCGGCTTCTTTTACCCATAAACCTCTTTTATTTAAATTCAAAGAGAGGATAAGCCAATCTTCTCTCTTTAAATTGAAATAAAAGAGGTTTATGGGTAAAAGAAGGCAGAACTTACTGTATCCTCTTGATCTCATATGATTTTTGCATGGGATGTTTCCCAGTCAACATAAAATCATCCTCCCCACTGATATATCTGGCAGCCCATCTCTCCCCAGACAGACCATTATATCTTACTGGTACATCATCCATTCCTAGGTCCCACCTCTCTGCACACAGACTGCAATTTCTAGCTTGCTGTTCTGACGCCAATGGATGGTGTTGGTATGTTTTAACAAGGAAAAAAAATAAGCATTTAATTTCTGAAACAGAAACAGCTATTGTATTTTGTGACTTGATGTAATGCTTATTTGTGTTTTATTTTGTTTTGTAACATTTTATAACCTGATGAAATACCATTTCTCATTTGGTGCCCCTCTCTAATTTTACTTTTAAGAAAAAGAAACGTAAGGAGGGAGACTTAATAGGGGCTTGCCCCTGGTTTGCTGTATCTAGACAACAAACGGAGTAAGTACAGAAGCTGTGCGGTCTAATGAGTCTCCAGCACGCGCCTGATGAATTTGGATTGCACTGCATTTCGGCTTATGAGGCAGCCCCAACTTCTATAGGGCAGGCCTGCACAATCTGGTGACCGCGGGCTACCGGTAGCCTGCAGGGCTGTCAGGAGTCACCTGCCAGCGCCTTGCCAGCCTCCCAACCCATCAACAGTGGCGGCGAGTTAGGGGAATTTTTTTTGTGTGCCCACCTGCCCACCCGGACGTTTGGTCCAGATTTCTACCCTCACCTTACCTTTCTCCCTCCTACTCAGGAGCACTGGTGCATGTGCAAGCTTCTGAAAGTAGCCCGCAGGGATGTGCGGGGGCTGAAAGGAGACCGTGGGCTGTTCAAAGTTGGACAACCCTGCTATAGGGTATAAAGTTTGCGCACAATGTGCAAATGCGTCCTTTTCTCTGCTGATACACTTCGTTCTATCTTTTTTTGGGGACACATGAATGATCCATTTACATGGGGTGGTGTCATCCCATTTCCCTCCTTCTCTAACTCTCTTCTCCCCCAAGTCCAGTAGACGACCAAGGAACAAAGGGATTGTGAGAGGTCTGAGCAGATGCTTGCAAAAAAAGCTGCGTGAAACTGGCCAATGACTGTTTCCCACAAAGTGGCCAACTCACATTAATGGTTTCAATGCCACCGTATGCAGCTCGAACCCGTGGCTCCTGGATGGTCAGCAGATGGGTCCCGCTCACTGTGAGACTGGTACTACCACTGTGAGGATGAAGGCAAAAATAAACATAAGGATTCAATCCACAAACGCTATGGAATGAATAACAAGAGAACAGGCCAAAAGAAGCGAAATCTATGACTCTGATTACACGGCAGGTCTGCTTTCCCATCGTGGCACTCTGTTAAAGATGTTTCTGTGGCACTTAGACCACCTAGCTCTAAGTAAATACATAAAAATGACATTTTGCAAAGCACCCTATTTCCTGTCTATAAGACGCCCCCATATATAGGACAACCCCCAATTTTCCAAATAACAGTTTCGCTACTGTGTGGTTCTCTCATTGGCTTACTTCCGTGTATAAGACATCCCTAAATTTTTAGTCTAACAGTTTTAGTAAAAAAATATAGTCTTATACATGGAAAAATACAGCACACCACCATCTATTTCATAACAATGAAATAAATTCCTACACCCCCCTTGACTACAGTGTACATAGCAATGAGACTGGCAAATGCTGGTCTATAGAAAGAAGGAAAGGAAATGTTTGAAACACTACCAACTTGCATTTATTGAAGGATATTTATCATTTTTATCAGTGGTTCTCAACCTGTGGGTCCCCAGATGTTCCTGGACTGCAACTTCTAGAAATGCTGGGAGTTGCAGCCCAGGAACATCGGGGGACCCCACAGGTTGAGAACCACTGATTTATATCATCACCATCACCATCGTCATCTTGGAACTGCAGAGCTGAAAGGGACCCTATGGGTCATTGAGTCCAGTCCCCTGTCAAGAAGACACTGCGGGGAATCGAACTCCCAGCCTCTGACTCTGTACCCAGACACCTAAACTACTCAGCTATCCAGCACTTACAGGAGCACACCCGACAGCATAACCCCTGTGGTTCCCAGATTTGTGGACACACAGACGTTCTTCCGTTACAACTCCCAAATGCCTGTAGGCTAGATGGAGCAGTATACAAGTCCAAATAAATAAATAAATGTTGTCCAGCCAATGGTTAGGGGTTGTAGAAGTTAGCGCAAGGACATCTGGAGCATCATGTTCAGGAACCGCTGGTGTATACAATACCGCCGAGGGATAGGGAGGAGAGGCCCGAAACACCGTTCAGCTGGAATGACAGGCATGCTGAGGTTTTCCACAACAACACAACCCACGGATGTTGCCGTCCTGTGACTTACTTGGCAATGCTCCAGGAAGGCTCAACTGCTGTGATCACGGGGTCAGGAGTGTAGCGGAAAGAGATGGTGCTGTTGGGGCTGGTGCTAGCGCGGTCAATACGCAGGCTGAGGTTGGCAGGGCCTGGGCCTACTGCCGAGGGGGGAGAGAGGCAGACCAGCTCCCCTGCGCTGCGCCTTGGGAAGACAGGAAAGGGAAAGCAAGTTGGAGGAATCAACCTTCCTAAAAAAATTTTTTTTTAATCCCTTATTTTTAACGATGGCGTTCTCCTCCACCTTTCGTAGCAAAGGCAGGGGAACTCCTTCAGCCTGAGGGCCAAACATCAATCTAAGAGACGTTCTCAGGGGCTGCATTCAAGTGGCGAGTGGGGTCAAAAGGCAAAAAAACTGAGACCCAAAAGTAAGAGGGCATGACCGCTGTGGAGCTCCTACTGCCAGTTAACTCCATTTTAGGAATACTGTTTTTAAACTTGGGATGAGGGAACGCAGGCAGAAGCCGAGGAGCAGCCAAGGCATGGGCCTGATGTCATCCCACCTGTGGAGAATGATTCCCAAAGGGGCACCTTTGGGGAATCCCAAAGACCCAGACTAGGATGCCAGGAATGTAAAGGCTTTGGTTTCCCCACTCCTTCTTCCAAGAGCTCGTCCATTTGGGCCTCTCTTTCATAGAATCATAGAATAGAGTAGTTGGAAGGGGCCTCTCGATAGATAGCTGCTCGTAAGTAGAGGTGCCACTGTAGCTAGGTAGGTAGGTAGGTAGGTAGGTAGATGTAGATAGATAGATAGATAGATAGATAGATAGATAGATAGATAGATAGATAGATAGATAGATAGATAGATAGATAGATAGATAACGACTTACGGTTGATGCAACAACCGAATAATTCGACTTATGAACGCTGCTCTCTGCTCTGCATGACAGCTGACTTTGACAGGTCAGACCTGTCAAAGTCAACTGTCTGGCGGGGCTGTGGAGAGCACCCTTCGGCTGCCATTGATTGAGAGCGGTTGGTACAGCCTTCCCATAGGAATGTGCTGAAAACCTATTAATCCATTCCCTCTGGAACAGATTAATTTATTTTCAATGCATTCCTATGGGAAATCACTGTAGTTTTTCGACATCTGAAGATGCCTTTGGTATGGATTAATATTGTATGTTGACGTACCACTGTAGATATAAATATAATTAAAGATAGATAGATAGATAGATAGATAGATAGATAGATAGATAGATAGATAGATAGATAGATAGATAGATAGATAGATAGATAGATTTTGCAAGTTTTTTTTCATGTCCATGAATAAACTAGAACCCATAAATTGGCCCAGAGTTAACCAATGGCAATAGATGAGGGGATTTGAATCTGATGCCTACAGTTCTAGTCTCTACCTCTGCCCTTTACACCATATAATCAGTTCCATGTACGGAGGGGTAGTTAAGAGCAATTATCTGAGATTAAAATTGGGTGGGCAATGCGTTGTCCTCCCCATGTTTGCTGGACTGCAACTCTACTTAATTTTCACAATTCAGGATACTAGTTAATGCTGATGGGAACTGCCTCGCAACATCCGCAGGATCGCCCAGATCCGCCAGTACCTCGATGAGTCCTCCCTGAGGACAGTTGTGCAGGCCCTCGTGATTCTGAGGATCGACTACTGCAATGCCCTCTACATGGGGTTGCCCTTGACCCTTGTCCGGAGGCTCCAGCGGGTGCAGAATGTGGCGGCCAGACTGGTGGTGGACGCTCGTAGATTCGATCACATCACCCCAGTTCTGGCTTGCCTGCATTGGCTACCCATTGTCCTCCGGATAAGGTTCAAGGTCCTGGCTTTGATTTTCAAAACCCTCCATGGCTTGGGACCAGAGTACCTGTCGGAGCGTATCTCCCAGAGGTCAACTGGGGTCAGGCCCACGAGAATGGCGCAGGCGCGCTCACTTAGGGTGGCCACACCCAGGGAGGCGCGGAAATCGCTCACACGTAACCGCGCCTTCTCTGTGGTGGGCCCCACCCTGTGGAACCATCTTCCTAGTGAGCTGCGCCTTGCACAGTCCCTGCCCGCCTTTAAAAAGGCTCTGAAAACCTTACTTTTTAAAGAGGCATATGGCGACCTTTTTATTTAATTCCTTTTCTTTCTTTTTTTGCCGCCCGCGTCGCCTACTGTGGAGGGTCTCTCCCTCCTTATTTTACTAGTTCTCTCTTGCTTATTTTATTTGTCATAAATTGTTGGTTTTATTTCAATTGTAAACTGCCCAGAGTTCTGTCCGGAAGATGGGCGGTATAAAAATACAAATAATAAATAATAAATAAATAAATAATCATTGGAGGGCTCCCGTTGTCTACCTCAGTCCAGAGACAGCAAAAGGCCCAAGTGATCCACACGAGTGACACTGTCACAGTTACTACAGGGCAAAATTCCACTATTTATCACCCTGCTTGTTGGGTATTTAAGCTTGATTCTTGAACTTAGCTGCAATAGCCTCATGAAAGCTGAAAGCTGCCCCAGTAGTACCTGAGTAGCCGACAAGGTGCCCCCCGGATTGCAACACTGATATTGCTCCCAGCATCCAGATGGGTCCCTAAAAGGCTGATTTTTGTTCCACCTGAAGCAGGACCTCGTTCTGGATCCACGCCATGAAAGCTGGGTGTCTGCAGGGGACAAAAATAAATTGCCAGAATATATTGTAGGGAGACATAAGATTTATGTATTTATAAAACATTTTAAACCACCCCTTTTTAGTGTTTTCGTATCGAGAAAGCTAACATTTAACATCACTATAAAACGGCACACACATACACAAAGCAACAACAATGCAAAAGGAACACACCATTCAAGGAGTTCCCTCTCCCACAAGCTGTTATTCTCGCAGGCATTAAATCCTGTGGGAATTACGGCTAAGGAAACAGTTCCCCTCCACTCAAGCTGACCCAAAGGCCCTTTGATAGGGTAAAACATAGGCAATTTCTATCATGTATTTAAGCTCTTATTATATAATCCAAACATAAATGCTGACCCTCAAGCCCAAGTCTAGGCAACGTTTGTCCTGTGACTGAATGAAGAACCCAGGGCTCTTTTTGCAACTCCACAAGTTAAAAACATTTTTTTCAGCAAGTGCCCATAGTAAGTCCTTTAAGGGACATGAGGGCATATTTGCTTTGTTTAGAGCAGTGGTTCTCAACCTGTGGGTCCCCAGATGTTCCTGGACTGCAACTTCCAGAAACCCCTTCCAGCACAGTGAGTTGTGGAGGCTTCTGGGTGTTGCAGTCCAGGAACATCTGGGGACCCAAAGGTTGAGAACCAATGGTTTAGAGCCCCCCAACAAAGCTGGGAACCACCACATCCCATTTTAAAATTAAAATATTTTTGGACACATGAGGGCACAGTAGGGCTTTTGCCATTTAAAAAAATCTATTTTTTGTTAAACCCCTTTTTTAGTTAAGAAAAGCCCACTGTAGCAAACTTTATAGTACATAACCACTGTACTGTATTAGCCCTCTCCACAAATAATAATTCAAATTCCGATCTTCACCTGTAGCCCCACCCCTTGGGGATGTGAACTTTGGGAAACCAGCAAATCTTTTTTAAAAAATTAACTTTACTAAGACTATCCGCCCCAGCCCTCACCCAAACCCTAATTACCACAAAGGTGAAGGGAGTATCAGACTGGGTCCGGTAGTCAGCACTGCAGTCACCGACACACAACTCTACTGGCCCAGGGGGAGGCTCAGGCAAAAGCGACGGCTCCAGTTCACACACCAGCCTGAGAGGAGACACGGTGATATTATCACTTCGCCTAGTTTCATCTACTCCACTACACTCCATTGTCATAGATTTCAATCTTCAGATCTACTCTGGCATCACCCACAACATCAGGCCCTTATTTAGCTGTTCATCTGCCAATATCATTTAGGCCAGTGGTTCTCAACCTGTGGGTCCTCAGATGTTCCTGGACTGCAACTCCCAGAAGTCCTGGCCAGCTCAGCTAATGATGAAGACTTCTGGGAGTTGCAGTCCAGGAACATCTGGGGACCCACAGGTTGAGAATCACTGATTTAGGCCATCCTTTGCCAACATCCTTTGCCACCTGCATTTTACATAGAGACGAACAGGGCAACCTCTACACAAGAGTGTAAGGTGGTATCCAAACGCTTGCAATAAATAAATAAATAAATAAATAAATAAATAAATAAATAAATAAATAAATAAATAGTCCAACACCAGAAACGGCAACAGACAAGAGCAAGCTTCAGGACACTTCAGCCTGCCAGGACTCTCTGTAATTGATTTGAAATATCTGTTAAGCAAATTTCCCCTATCTCCAGAATTTTTTATGTTGTACAGATTTTATGTTAACATAAAATCTGTACAACATAAAAAATTCTGGAGATAGGGGAAATTTGCTTAACAGAATTGTCTATGGGGCGAATACGTACAATATAATTAGGGATTAATCCGTTTTCAATGCATTCCTATGGAAAATTTGTATAAAGGAAAATTTGCTTAGCAGAATTTCATTTGGAATGAATTAATTCCTTTATACAAGGTACTCTCTCTCTCTCTCTCTCTCTCTCTCTCTCTCTCTCTCTCTGTGTGTGTGTGTGTGTGTGTGTGTGTGTATTAACAAGCAGTTTTCTTTACTTTCTGGTGTACAATACCATCAAGGGATAGGGAGGAGAGGCCTGAAACACCGTTCAGTTGGACTGACAGGCATGCCGAGGTTTTCCATGACAACACAACCGTTGAGGAAAATGCCAGCCATTTACTGGGTCATTTTTTTCCACCTCAAAGTCAGCATCTGCTAGGCAATTACTGTACATGCTCAGGTATAACACAAGAAGTTTATTTAATCTACTACAAATTCAAAACCAGAGACAGACAGAACATGAAAAGTGTTATAAAACCAAAATTCCATCAAATAATGAAACAAAACACAACTTTCTCTTTTAGAAATGAAACATTTCATCTTCCCTTATCAGAACATAATAATACCATCCTACAGAGTCAGTGTAGCAAGCTAAAAATGTAATCTATATGCAGAAAGGTGGGACCTGGGAGTGGATGATGTACCAGTGGTTTGTCTGGGAAAAGATGGACTGTCAGATATATCAGTGGGGAGGATGATTTTATGGTGATTGGGAAAGATCCCATGCAAAAATCTTATTAAATTTATTTATGGGGCGAATCCATACAACATAAAAATGGTTGCCATTAGGGATTACTCTGTTTTCAATGCGTTCCTGTAGGAAATTTGTATAAAGGAAAATGTGCTTAATAGAATTTCATTTGGAACGAATTAATTCCTTTATACAAGGTACCACTGTATGCTGCTAGCCCATCTTAGAGCTCTTAAACTGGAACCGCACGGTTTGTAGCCCAAACTCTACCCACGGTTCATTCAGCCTTCTATCCTTTTGAAGTCAGTAAAACGAGAATCCAGCTCATGAGGTGGGCTGGCAATGTTTAGCCTGCATAGTTAAATTGTAAACTACACAGACAGTGTTTTTAGTGTTATAGGGCAGGATATAAGCAACACACTTTTTAATGTAGAAAAATACAGATCCTATAAATGAATACATGTGGCTATTTCCAGTTATCTTCCCTCTTATCCAGACTTCTCTATTATAGGTTCAGATAACTTTCCGTGACTTGTCGCCTCCTTTTGTAGCTTTGTTTCATCCGCAAGCCTTTACCCACCTCTCAGCACTGATGTATTCAGCAGGGAGAGAACTGCAGCGCACACCAGCCACACGGACCCCGACTTCAAAGAAATGAAGCCCCAGATTCTCGCCCCAAACTGTCACACGTGTCCCACCTTCCTTGGGGCCCGTCAAGGGCAGGACCTGAAGAAAAAAGGTGGGGAGAAGATCATAAGAGAGGTGGGCCATTCAGTAAAGAGAGCAAGAAAGGCTCCACGGGCCAAAACGAAATGTCCATTTTTTTAAAAAAAAATTAACATAAAATAGAACAGGCCTGCCCAACAGGTAGCCCGTGGACTACTGGTAGCCCGTGAAGGGTTCAAAAGTAGCCCGCTGGCCATCAATAAAAATGTGAGGGGATAAGTTCTCCACCCCTGCCTCCGCCACCCCAAGGACCACCACTGCCCCAGCAAAGTTCTGGGTCTGCCAGCCCACTGTCTCACCCAAGCGGGGCAGTTCAATGGCCATGGTGCATTGAAATCTGTTCCCTTCAGAACAGATTAATTGGTTTTCAATGCATTCCTATGGGATACCACTGCTCTACTTACAAAAGTTTTTAGTTATGAGCACGTGCTCAGAACAGATAAAATTCATAAGTAGAGGTTTTAGTGTAGTAGCTCTCAGGCACTTTGGACTGGAAAAAGTAGACCTTGGCCTGTTCAAAGTTGAGCAGCCCTGAAATAGAACAAAAGCACAGAGGTTCCTAGAGGAAAGGCAAATTCTACTCTTGAAAAGGACAAGGCAGCTAAGCCTTTCTGATCTCCACACATATCATTCATATAGTTTTCCCATGGAGATTCTTAGTTTAAGAGCAGCAACGAGAGAAATACAACACAGCGCAAGCTGGAAAGCAAGCCTCGCTGCCAGTGGGATATGGGAACATGAGGAAAAACCCATCCCGACAAAAGCAGTGCTTGAAAACATTCATAAAGACAATCAGATAAAGTAACCAAGTCCTGCTGCTCTAAGGAGCAGGCACTGTCTCAAAATGAAGGCACACAAATCCTGTGTTTACAGTATATACGGTGAACAACTAGTAATGTGCCACATTGCCTGGTGCCTCGTGGCGCAGTGGTTAAATGCCTGTACTGCAGTTAAAACTTTGCTCATGACCTGGGGTTCAATCCCAGGTAGGAGGCTCATGGTTGACTCAACCTTCCATCCTTCCGGGGTAGGTAAAATGAGTACCCAGCTTGCTCAGGGGGCAATACGTAGCCTGCATAATTAAATTGTGAACCGCCCAGAGAATGCTTGAAGTGCTATAGGACGGTATATAAGCAGAACACTTTGCTTTATATGTTTCACACTGACAAGGGGGTCTAGGTCTTAACTAGAGACTGTAAACAGGGGAGAGGCTGTTCAAACAAGGGGCTGTAGGCCCAAACAATGCCCAGTTCTCATATGCGATACAAGGAAAGAGCAGCTCACATCCCAAACCTCAATGGTCTGTAATGATAACAAACTCATTTGCAATGTGCTCCTGTGCAGAAGAGCAAAACAGCCCCGAACATAGCCACAACCTCAAAGAAGTTGTTAGAGAACCAGAGTGCTATGGTGGCCTTCAGCCTGGTGGTGGTAGCAACACAGGTCACACTGTGGATAGAAGCAGTCCCAGGGCACACCTAAGACTGTGAAGGCTAAACTACTACTGAGCGTTCTCTACTTGGAAGTCCCTGAAAAGGGTCACCATAACTGTAATTGCATTTGTTCTTTCACCTTACCTGTTTGTTTGTTTGTTTGCCCTTGTTCACCGTCCAGAGTTCCCTTTGGGGAAAGTTGGTGGGGTCAATAAATAAATAAATAAATAAATAAATAAATAAATAAATAAATAAATAGCTGCTTTAATCTTATTTTTTGTCAGTCATTGTCTGAAACCCAGTAAGTAACAGGTTGCAACTAGAGCAGGCTCACTGAATCAGTGAGCCTTTGGTGAATCAACACCACCACAAGTTCCATTGATTCAACTCGCTTGTTTTAGGTGTGATTTGCTACTGGGATTCAGCCATCACATTTCATTAGGTGTGAAGAACCATCACAAGTTGGTTTCCCCTTCTTATATCTTTTCAAATAAAATTAAACATATAAAACACAAGGACTCACCGTATTTAACTTGTTTTTCCTACCTGGGTGATGCGTGGGTGGGCGCACCGGGCTCCACGCCGGCCTGGTGGCACCCAATTCTGCCGGGAAGCAGGGCAGTGTGGGCGCAAGAGGCAGCGGTGTTCAGGAACGCACCATCCACACTCATAACGTGGGTCCGACTTGAGGCATAGTCCACAGCTGGAGCGCTGGGCAGAACACTTATACAACAGAGCTGGAGAGAGAGAAAAAACGGAAGGGGGGGAAAACATGCAGGAGGTTAAAATGACAGTGCCTCCTCTGTTTCCCTTGGCACAGGCCTGCCACCTATTACTCACCCTATATAAAATCTTTCCACTGCATTAAATTACGCAGGGGCCTAGAATAAGCTCCCTTTTCTGCCATCTGAAACCTGCAGCATAGGGTTAAGGTTTCATTCTCATATTGCTGGCCAGTGTATTAAAATCACTACAATACAGAGATTTTAGCCTGTGAGTTTCTCAAACACTGGATGTATATCAAGGGAGAAGGGCAGAATGTGCTCCTTAAGGGTGCAGAAAAACTTTTAAAAATAGATGTAACAATGTTCGGAAACTTTTAAAATGGTAATGGAAATTCAGGCAGAAAGAAGTCGTGGACCAACACTGTGGCATATAAAGCTTGAGTTGTCACTGTATATGGATATATAGCACTACCATTGTCTAGTGATTTAGAGCTGTTTCCAGCCTGAGGGCTCCTTGTATTAAGCAACTGGAAGGCACTGTGGGTGTGAAGTTATTCTTACAGCTATTTTATTTCAACTTTCCTTGGACTCGGAAAAAGAGAAATCTGCCCAATGGGGGTTACACCCACCACTGCCCAGATCAAGTTTCTCTTTTTATGGTGCCTACTCCTCTCTCACCTCCCTCTCTGTTCTTCACCATCATATTATTTCTCTGCCTTCTCTACAGTCATTCTTTCTGCATCTCAACTTTCACATTCATTGCTGTTTCTCAATAAAGAAAGCAGGACAATGTGATAAAAGTCTTGTCTGGACCCTTTCAGAGTGTTAGTTTGGGAGCTCTTTACTCAAATCCCAATTCCCCATGAAAATTCAAGGGTGATCTTGGGTCAGTAGTTTTGGAGAAGGTAGCCGTGTTAGTCTGTGCAAGGATTCCAGGCAAAAATCAAAGAAACAAGACAAGACAAGACAAAAAAAACATGTGGCACCAGACAGATGTGCCTGTTTACTTTCTCTTTAGGAATTTTTACAACAGAGTTTGCATGCAAGTTAGGGTTAGGGTTAAGGTTACAACAACAGCCAATGAACACTTGGTATGAAACATATATTCCACTACATTTTATATTGTACACCTCATTCTGCTGCTATATGTCTGAAGAAGTGGGCGTGTCCACAAAACGTTACATTAAAATATGAAAGTTAGTCTCTAAAGTGCCACATGTTTTTGTCTTTTGTTTTGTCTTTTTTTCTTTGATTTTTGCTTGGGTCATTAGGACGCTCACAGCATGATCTACCTCATAAGGCTGTAAAGAAAAAAGTTGTCAAGAGGAGAATATCATATACAACTTGGAGTTTGTCAGATGAACTAATATAACAAATCAATTAAGAATGTTCTAAAACAAATACACATCACAAAGAACTGAGAAGCAAAATCAACCTCTTGCAGCTGTACCACGGCAGAAAGTAAGTCGAGAAGTCTTATAGCAGCCTAGAACAGAGACACACACTCTCATTCGCACCCGGTACCTTTGAAGCCTGGTGGCTTGTCAATGGCAAAGTCTCCATCCCAAATGACATCAAAATCCAGCAGCAGCTCTCCCACTTCTTCACCATCATACCAATACTAGAGAAAAGGAAGGGTCACAAAGAATGAAGAAGCAAAGTATGTGTTGTTCAGCTATAAGTGAAAACTCTTACAAAGCAATGCACACTGGGCCTTTTTAAAAAAATCAATAAATTGATAGATATCCAGAAACAGAAGACATTCAGTCGCCCTGTCAGTTCAGGGATGGGCAGTATCCAGGCCTCTACCTTTCCCTTTTCCCTATGTTAAAAGACAAACATAGGGCAACTCAAATCTCTTTTTTTTTTGGGGGGGGGGACTAGCAGCGATTCTCCACCATATTTTGAAGCATGCCTTGGAACTGGGACCCAGAAATTGGCCCAGAGTTATCCACAGGCAATAGATGAGGGGATTTGAATCTGGATGCCTACAGTTCTAGTCTCTACCTCTGCCCTTTACACTATATAATCAGTCAGTTAGTTCTATGTACGGAGGTGTAGTTAAGCGCAATTATCTGAGATTAAAATGGGGTGGGCAATGGGTTGTCCTCCCCATGTTTGCTGGACTGCAACTCTACTTAATTTTCACCACTCAGGATACTAGTTAATGCTGATGGAAACTGCTTTTGCAACATCATTGGAGGGCTCCCGTGCTTCCTGGTTTTGAAATAAAAACACCTCAGGAGAGCGAGACCTAAAACAGAGAGGCCAACAATTTTGTCATAATTGCTCTCCCCAGAACATGGGATTTTTTTAAGTTCCAAAATTTGGGGGATACCAGGAATAACTGGGTCCGAAAGCCATCCACGGGCCCCACTTTGCCCACCCGTCAAGCGTCGTTTGGCACAACTCTTGGCCGCTTATTCGGCCGGTGACCCAGGTCAGCCCAAGTCTTTTTGCTAACTGGAAATACAGTCTCCTTCTTATTCAAGTCAAGCGTATAATACCACAAATCAGCAAAGTTATTTTCACATGTAAAAAAAAATGGAGGTCATGCAAGAAACGCTGCCAAAAGAGACACATACTTCTTTATGATCCACAACATATTTTGATAACATATTGCTCACTTTCACAGAGAGATACAGAGAGACGGGGAAAGAGAGAGAGAGAGAGCTGGTGGGAACGATCGAGGCAACAGGTTTCGTGTTAACTCGAATGGTGCCACCTGGGCCAAGAAGCGCAAGGTGTGATAGTGACAAAGAGACAGAGGCATTGTGGCTTTTTTAATAGATTGTGTGTTGAGGTGTTGTCGTGCCTGGGCCAGGAGCCAAAACATGCTGCCTATCAGGCAGGCTGTTATTTAATTGAGAGTGAGCCGCTATAAGATCCTGCCCCCTTAGATCTTTTGAATGTGCTGTTGGCCAGTGTGTTCTCGGTATTTCCTCAGCCGTCTTCATTTTTTTGACCTGGTTTTCACCGGACTGCAAACAGAACAGAGTGCTCTTCCAACAGAACCATCTGTTTGTGTAGCATGCGAGCTAGCAATGAAGAGGACAAATTGATTTGTTCATTTAGTTGTTTTTTTTACTTGGGAGAGGCAAGATGGACAGGAAACAAAAGCCCTATTCAGGCATTAAAGGCTGAAACCATAGAAAGATGTCATTGTGGTAGAAGGTGTGAGGGAGGCACACACATAACACCCCCACCCAGATTTAAAACAGACATATGCCTAATCACCATGAAGGTCTATAAAGATGTTTGTAAGCATGTTCAGTTAAACATGGTTATAGTGCTTCTGAGCCTGGGAATCCAGCCAGCATGTTATGGATTCACAAGTGCCTCTGCAGACCGTTGGTGGGAGCCTTATTTCTGGGCCAGGGTGGGGTACAATATCATGATTACAGTACATCCTAACCCAGGTCATCACCATACATTTCCCCTTTTATGTGTTCAGGCTTAATGCCAGAAAATGGGATCCTTTAAAAAAAGAAGAAGAATAAATAGGGCTGAGGAACCTTTGGTCTTTCAGATGTTTCGAAACAGATCTGCCATCATTCCTTTTTTTTTTTTACCCAGCGTGTTGTTAGTCTGTGGGACTCCCTGCCACAAGATGTGGTGATGGCATCTGGCCTGGATGCCTTCAAAAGGGGATTGGACAAATTCCTGGAGGAAAAGTCCATCACAGGTTACAAACCATGATGGAGATGTGTAATCTCCAGGCTTAAAACCGGGGTAGTTCAAGGACCAGATGCAGGGGAATGGTATGAAGAGACAGATATCTAGTCTTGTGCACTCCCGGACGCATTTGGTGGGGCTACTGTAAGATACAGGAAGCTGGACTAGATGGACCTTTGGCCTGATCCAGCATGGCTCTTCTTATGTTATTACAACTGACCATAATGACAATTGCTTCTGGATCTAAGGTTTCTCCATCCCTATTTTAAAATTTATTAATCAGAAGTGCAAGTACATATATAAAATAAAAATTCCACCAAAAAAAACTGAAATTGTTTTAGCAACCAAAGACCATATACAAACCCAATATTCAGTAAAGAAAAGCTTTTCAAGTGACACCAACAAGTATTCCTTCTTTCTAATGTAATATAATCACACAGTCATTCAATTCAGGCTTTCCATAGGATTCATTATAATCCATCTATTTCTCTTGACCATGATATACTTCAACATTTTCACACCTACAGCTGGCCGACTACAAAGTCTCCTGAATGGAGCCTACAAAGACACCTTTATTCTCTCCTCTTCTTCATTAAACTAACCTAAAATCATAAGAAAGAAAGAAAGAAAGAAAGAAAGAAAGAAAGAAAGAAAGAAAGAAAGAAAGAAAGAAAGAAAGAAAGAAAGAACAAACAAGGGGGAAAATACCCCACCTAACGTTATTCAGTTCTGGCCCAATTGATTTTGATGCCTGTGAAAGAATTGCAAATGGCTTCCCACCACCAAGGACAAGGCATATACTGTAGCTTGGTTCTACCACCATCAGAGGTTCATTTGGTAGAGGGCCTTCTCTGTTGCTGCTCCCAGATTTTGGAACTCCCTCCCACAGGAGGCCATAATGGCCCCTCCTCCTCCTCTTCCTCATGCTCTTCCACAGGTGTGGGGTCCACTTTTCAGATCCTGACACCACACTTTGCCCCACTGACCACACCTTCAAGGCAGAGGACAATGATCTGCATGTCTTATTTGACAGTGTCCTGCCATCTCTGTTTTGGTTGCCCCTGTGACCGCTGGCCATCAATTTTCAGGTGGTCAACAGTTTTGGCAACAGTGGCAAGTGCTGCTCTGAGGACATGTCTGCACTGGCAAAGCCAGATTTCTTTCATCTAGTCTATACTATAACTGATATCACACCTAGTTACTGTTGGATAGTATCATTTGTGAGATGGTTGAGCAGGGAACTACCCAATATCCAATGCAGCCTAAGTATTTCCATGGCATGGTGATGACCTTCTCTACGCCTATTGTTGCTGCCAGCACACTGTGCCATACAGTGCAACAGGGTGGTGAGTTCTCACCAGTGCAACCAGTTTACATTCTGCCTTGCTTGCACGCCCCGACCGATGCCACCATTGCCTGGGAGATGGGAGCCAAAATACTGGAAGATACCAAGATATCCACCTTCTTTACGATTTGTCCATTTATTTGGAGCATTCCATGGGTGATAACAGTCTTTAGGTATTCAGTTTTCTTAACATTTAGGCGGAGTCGAAAGTGGTTGAGGCAGTCATTCCATGTCTGAGCTTACCACTTCCATTCATTCCTAGTGGTAGTAGCAAGCATGACATCATTGGCCTACAGCAGGGGAGGGGAACCTTTGGTCCTCCAGGTGTTATGGACCACAACTCCCAGAATTCTAAAGCTATACTGCCAATGATAGAGGACTCTGGGAGTTGCGATCCAAAACATCTGGAGGGTCAAAGGTTATCCACCCCTGACCTAGAGCACAGTCCAGGGAGCATTCTGCTGCAGGTCTTGTGTGATGGTATCCATGACTAATGTAAACAGGAGTAATAACAGTGTGGAGTTTTGGTGTACTCCAGTCATCATCTGGAAACTGTTAGACAGGCCAGCTGAGCCTCGCACACAGCGGTGGGTGTTCTACAGCATTTTGACCCAGTTGATGAGTGGTTCCAGCACCATGTGATCACAAGGGGCATAGCACAGTGGTGGCAAACCTTCGTCACTCCAGATGTTTTGGACCACAACTCCCACAATCCTTTGTCACTGGCAATACAGACTTGGAATTCTGGGGAGCTGTGAGGTCAAACTGCAAAGATGGCGTCGGTCATTCTGCATCCTTTGATGAGGGAGTAGCAGAGTGCCAAAGGTTCAGCCCTCACAAAGTCACACTGGCATAACAGATCAACTGATATGGAATATGATCAAATGCCTTCTCCAGGTCTAGGAATGCCACATGCAATGGCTGGGCCTTCTCTTAGTGCTTCTTTGTGAGCTGACAAACTGCTAAAAGATAAGGCGGCAGTTTAAAAAGCCAACGGTTTGCCGCTCATAAGTCTAATTGCTCGTAAGAAGATCTGCTCATAAGTAAAGGTACCACTGCAGATAGATAGATAGATAGATAGATAGATAGATAGATAGATAGATAGATAGATAGATAGATAGATAGAGTGATACGTTGACTTACAGTTGCTGCAACAACAAAATAATTTGACTTATGAATGCTGCTCTCTGCTCTGCATGACAGCTGACTTTGGCAGGTTGGACCTGTCGAAGTCAGCTGTCTGGCGGGGCTGTGGAGAGCACCCTTCGGCTGCTTTTGATTGAGGGCGGTGGGACAGCCTTCCCATAGGAATGCATTGAAAACCTATTAATCCATTCCCTCCGGAACAGATTAATTGATTTTTCAATGCATTCCTATGGGATACCGCTGTAGTTTTTCAACTTCTGAAGATGCCTTCGGAACGGATTAACATTGTAGGTTGAGGTACCACTGTAGATATAAATATAATTAGAGAGAGAGAGAGAGAGAGAGAGAGAGATCTAATAATATCTATCTATCTATCTATCTTAAGATTTCTAGACCGCCCATCTGGTAACAAGACCACTCTGGGCAGTTTCCAAACTCAAATAAATACAAACAGAATAATAAAACAAATAAACAACAACAAAGCCAGTCTTACCAGAAAACAAAACAAAACAATAATGACAAATAGATTGAAAAACAAATATTAAAATTACACATTTATACACCTTCACATTTGTAAGGCGAGCAGAACAAGATCAAAGCTATTGTGGCAGATAGTCTAAATAAGTATCTCTGATCTAAACTATAATCACAATTTTACTACCCACTCAACGGATTTTAGTTTTAATTTTGTTTTAGACACATCTTTGAAGTTTCCTTTGTAAGGTAATTATTTTGCACCACCTGGAAAACATCTGAAACCTTTAAAAGACCGTCTGTCCTCAGTCACCCCATTAACTTATGTTAAATGTAAACAGAAAAAGGATAAACATAGGTATATGGAACATGTTTCTATGCAATGTAAAGAAAACTCTTTGATTCTCTTTTAAGGCAACATGGACTTTTCAGTGCCATTCCCCCAATATTCCAACACTAATGAACATATAAAGTGTAATGTACTGTATTAATAGAGTGGCTGAGGAGATAGGAAAGAAGGGAAATAATCTTTAAAGCATTGTTGTGAAAATGCCCTAAATAAACCAGTCCTCCTAGACCGCAGAACTGACTGGCAAAGGGAAGCATCCATCAACCTATCCTCTTCAGATGTTTTGCTCTTCAGCTCCACAAAATACCAGTTTACTTGGCTGATGATAACAGGTTATGGGCAACAGGGTCCAAAACATCTGGAGAGCCAAAGGTTTCCCCATCCCTGCCGTGTCTGCCACAACCCAGACGTCCACTTAGTCACCCATTGAGAACAAGTAGGCCACCATGAGGTGCTTGTGAAACAACCAGCTCATGTCGGCTCTGGCCGGCAAACTGTGCAATTAACACAAAGCATCCATACCACGATCGTGACAGAAGAAACAGGAATCCCAGCCTGCTATGGTGTAGATGGATTCACACAATCATATTCATACACATCATGTCCTCTTAGTCTCTAACCCAGAGAAATTCTAGCACACTGGATGGGTCTTGCAAAAAAAAAATATGAATCACAATTCACTTTGCTCTCGAAAAGCTCTGAAAATTGTGGCCTCACATCAGACACTTGAGCCCACAGTAATGTCCTCCTAGCAAAATTACTTTATATGGAAGTTGTTCATATACGTATGCCTTAGTCAGAATGTGTCAGCCTTCTGTTGAGGGGGGCACTTGGAGGCAAACTGGGTGTATGAATTACAGCATCAGGATCAGGGGAAGTAATAGTACCACCCTATACTGCCCTAGGCCACATTTGGAATACAGTGTCCAGTTCTGGTCACCGCAATGAAAACAAGACACAGAGGCCCTAGAAAAAAGTGCAGAGAAGAGCAACAAAGACAATAAGGGCCTGGAGGCTAAATCGTATGAAGAATTACTAAAAGAACTCGGCATGTTTAGCCTGATGAAGAGAAGACTGAGGGGAGACATGGTACTACTCTTCTAAAACCTGAAGGGTTGCCACAGGGAAGAGGGCACTGATTTATTCTCAAATGCACCTGAGGGTATGACAAGAACCAATGCGTGGAAACTCATCAAAGAGCCAACCTGGAAATAAGGAGGACTCTCCTAGCAGTGAGAACGATTAAACAGTGGAATAGCTTGCCTACTGATGTTATGGTTGCCCCATCACTGGAGGTTTTCAAGAAGAGATTGGACAGTCATCTGTCCGGGATGGTATGAGGTCTCCTGCCTTGGACTAGAAAACCTCCAAGGTCCCTTCCAACCCTACAATGATTCTATGACGTTGCCACACATTAGTGCTGGATATGCATAATATTCATGTTACGGTTCACCTCCATAAACAAGAATGCATTATAAGCCCAAATGTCTGACCTGGACCTTGACTAGATTTCAACATGGTTAATTCTAGACCTGTTGGCAACTGTGGCCTTGAAATTCTCCACATTATTTATGGGCAGTGAGATCATGGAGATCATTTCATTGAATTTATTCGGATGAGGACAGACTTTTCTTCCTGGGAGTATGTTCATCGTTATCAGTGACAGTAACATCATGGCTTGACTCATCATCACCATTACTAAAGGAAGCTAAAGGTTAGGCACTCTGTTTGGCAGCTTGATTGCCATTTTGTGCCTCCCATAATATCCTGGTCACAAAAGAATCAGGTAATTTGGAGAAGGGAATGGCAGCTTCTAAAAACAATGCTTGAGCATTATTTCATGAAACTACTGCAAAGTTGTTTTATTTGTACATTGAAAATAAAGACATACAAACAAAAATCAATGGGGTGGGTGTGTAAACCAGTGTTTTCTTAGAAAACAATCAATCGGGAAAGGACGCCTACATTCTACCCAAAGAGTTTTAACACCTACACCTACCTGTGATTAAACCTATTCCATAAATGCTACAGCATGTACTAGGTTAATGACACATTTTGGTGCCAGATTTTGCAATACGAACCATCAGATCAAGACTCTTCCCCTTAAATTCTCTGTCAACGTGTACAAAAATAAAACCAGCAGAAGTGGCTGCCTGCCAGAAATTAGACAGTTTCCCACCAATACTCAACACTTGGCATTAAACCAGCCCACGTTCCCTTAACTGCCTAGCACTATGGGATCAAAACCTAACCCCAAATGCAAAACACATATATAAAGCCTTCTCCGGTTTGATCGTCATTTCTTGGGCTGAAATGCTACATCAGCAGCTACAGCAGCAATGTATGAGTCATTGTGAAAAAGGCTGTAAAAACCAGGCACAGACAAAAGGACAGACTCCAACCTCACGACAACAAAATGTGCAGAAATGAGGTAGCTCCCTGCCAAATACCAAAATTGGTAGAAACAGAAGTCACAAGGGGAATGTGCCAAACCTCATAGAGGCAGCCCTGTGAGCCATAAAGTAATAATAACAAGAGGGAAAGTGTCCTCTTTCACAGATGCATACAAAATAGTTCCTCTAATAGTCAGGGATCCAGACCCATCATTGCTATAAATTCACACACACACCAGAAAAAGGCCATGTGTAAACTGTATCAAAAGTGGCTTCAAAGTCAGAGCATATGAGAATGATTGTGACTTTTATCAGCTGGGCATAAAATCTGTTAGACCTTGGCAAAAAAAAAAAAAAAAAGGACAACAGTCTACGGATGGTTCATTAGAATTGCCCTGGGGATCTGGATGCAGCAGAAAAGAGCTGTGGTGGAGAACTCAGCAATAGTGGCAGAAAAGTAGTTGCTGTCTCTTGCCATCACTGGGCGCTTTTACACTACCTCTAAAATCCGCTGTCAACTTAAATTCAGACCAGAGATCATGGGGGTTTGTTCTGCTTCCTGTGTTCCCACCCTTCCACACTACATTGCTCCTGTCTGCAGTGAGGGGAGGGAGAAAAAAAGGGAGAAAAGAATGCAAGCTCACCTCCCCTCTGTCTGCCGTAGGGATTCCAGGCTGTTAAAGGGGCATTGGGGACAAAAAAAACCCAGAAGGCGAGGAGAGCCCGGCATCCACAGCTTTATAATCCGCATCAGAATTTTTTTTTACCTCCAGAGACCAGGTATTGTACTTTTAAAATGCGCTGGGGTGCGCTTAGGTGGGCGTGTTCGTACTTATTTTTTTAAAAAGTCCGCAGCTGGTGGGAAAACATTTTTAAGCTCTGCAACTGGGAGCCCTTTGCCTGGGATCTTAGGGGTCGTGTAAAAGCGCCCACTATCTCAAAGGAAGATCCCAAAAGAGCCCTAGTCTGCATTTCATCAGATCTCTTCCAAATGTTCTTCCTCTTGTGTTGGACCAGACTTGTTTCCAAGGCTTCCCCACCCCCACCCCCTCTTGCATTCTAGCTACTGCCCTTGACGCTTCTCTCGTTACCTGTAAATCCCCTGGTCTTCTAAATGATTGACCACTGGGAGTAGAAAACTCTGGGTCTTTCAGATGCATAGGACTTCAATTTCCCACAATCCTTTATGAGTAGCTATGCCAGATGTTGCTTCTGTGAGCTGAAGTCCACAACATCTGAAAGGCCCAGGGGTCTTTGCTCCTTGTACAGTCGGTGAGAAGGAGTGGAGAGGAGTAATTATGCCAAATAGCCCGGATCATTTCCATTCTCCAGAGATTAGCCTGGACTTCTCAAAACAACGTTCCTCTTTTGCAACAGGACAGCACTTTGGGTTTCACCAACCCAACTGTCTCGCACAGGATTAACGGCTCCAAATATCTAAAACTTCCCCATGTAGTAATCCTTGAATGACAAGAAAGAAAATAAATTCTCTCTCTCTCTCCCCCCCACCACCACCACGGCCACCACCAGAACAACCAAAAGAGAACATCAAATCAAGTATAAGAACTGTAGCATGTGTTAAATATGAATATGGGATGGCATGATTTTCAGTGAAACCATGAAGTCCTGGGCTGCTCCTCTCAAAGATTTATTGGCAAAGGTTGGGAATTTCCTGACACTCAAAGAGTGGAACTTTACAGGCATCAGATCTGAGACCACCCTATAACTGGCTGACAAGAAAGCAACCACAGGACAAAGGGCAGAATAGGTATGTAAATCTGCAGGATATCTGAGTCAAGGTTTAAATTTTTGTGTGGATACTAGTGTGCTAAGATAATTAAGGAAGGTTTAGCCCTGAAAAGGAAAGTGCTTTTAAAACTGAGGCTTGAACACTAGTTTGATATAGATTATACAAAGCAATTAACTAGCTTTCCAGGTAAGCAAGGTCACTGTACTACAACCTTCTAACAGCTGATTGTGTATATGTTGCAATTCAGAAATATAGAGGTGGGATTTGCAGGTTTTATGGTTTAAAGAATGTATAATTACAATATTCTGGCTTTCCAGGATTCTGTGATCCCAGCTACAGCCCTTTCTTACTCCAAGCTCTGTAAACATTTAAATCATAACAATGTTATTATGTCAATATGCTAGATATTACCAAACTCGAGAATTACACTAGATGCAATAACAGATGAGTTTTAGAGATGGGCATGAAATGAAAATCTAGTGTTTCGTTTAATTTAATTATTAACGAATTTTTAAAAGAATTTCTGAAATGAAATGAACCAAAATAAAATGATTCATTACGCTATAAAATAGCTCCCCTGGGTCCTAGAGTCACCAAATTTGGTGGTAGCTTCCTTAGACTTTTCCCTTAAGTTTAAGCCCTCTAAATCTGGAGAGGTTTGGGGTACAGAGGCCGAGTTATTCAACTCCAAAGTGGTTCCCCCAGGAAAAAAATCATTTGCAATTGGAAAGTTGTCTTCCCTGTAAGCCCCCCCCCCCAAATTGAGAACTTTGGGGTTCAGGGGGCTGAGTTATTCAATTCCAAAGTGGGTTCCCCCCCGGGGGGAATCATTTGTAATTGGAATGTTATGTATGTACTCGAAAATAGCGATCCAGGCATCCAGAAGCATGGAAATTATAGTGGAGCTTCCTCAAGCTGTTCCCTTTAAGCCCCCCCCCTAAATTTGGTATTACAAAGCACATTGGGCCATATCAGACCCTCTGTTGCAGTGCAACAGGCAGGTAATAAACATTGGGCCATGTCAGACTCTCAGGTATGAAGAGAGAGCGTGGACCTCCCTGGTATGTGCAAGGCAGGTCTTACAAACATACAGCTGTATCAGACCCTCTGTTGCAGTGCACCAGGCAGGCAAGCAATAAACACTGGGCCGTAACAGACTCTCAGGTATGAAGAGAGTGTGGACCTCCCTGGTATGTCTAAGACAGGTCTTACAAACATTGGGCTGTATCAGACCCTTAGGTATAAGAGACCTCCTGGTATGTCTAGGGCAGGGCAGGAAATATTGGGCCATCTCAGACCCTCTGGTGGCAGAGTCAAGAATTGTGTGGAAGGAATCAGCTGCAGGAAGGCTGTTTTGCAGTTCATACTGCTGGGTGGTGCACTACGGTTTGGGGGAGGAGAACCTCAACGCAGAAAGATTAAACCTGATAAAGGCCAACCTTTCCACAGTGCTTGGGTCCAGGAGTGAGCAGCAAGACCTCAAAATGTCGCCAAGTTGTGAATACACTCACTCACTCTGGACACTGGTGGGAGGGATGGAGAGGAGGTCCATGGTCACGCTGGACAACTGGGGCCAGATCTTTGCCTTACTGGCCCAGTACCAGAGGGGATCTGCCATGGGGGGCTGGAGGGGCTTGCCCATGTAGCCCTTGACCATGGCTTGTGCAGAGTCCTGCTCCTCTGAAGGCTTCTCCTCCACAGAGCTGGACACTGCCCAAGTGATGACCGAGACCAAGTATGGTGGCTTACTGAGCCTCTGGTTGACACACTCTGATAGGGGGAACTCCTGGGATGAGCCCTCCGGCTCGAGCTGGCGTCCTTGCATCCCTGGCAGCGCAGGCCCAACTTGCTCTTCTATGACCTTGCGTACCTCAAGGGACAGCTCTGCCTTCCATTCCTGAAGTTCTGCAAGGCTGCTAGCCAGGGACCCCTTGACGCGAGGATCACACAAGCAAGACAGCTGATACACCCTGTCTCCGCATGGTGGATATAGTCGATTCTGGATGCCAGCCTGCAACCTCAAGACCAAGGCCCTGTTCTTCAGGAGAAGGGAGTAACCCTCCACAAGACAGGAAGTCAGGCCTTGGACAAGTGCATGGATCAGGGGGATGACGAGTCCCAGGCTGGCATCAAGACCACAGAGGACCTTAGTCGTCTCTTCGAAGGGCTTCAAGATCTCCATCATTTCAGACAGGGCAAGCCAATCAGTGGCACTGAAGTCCAACTCCCTACTACCTGGCAAAATGGGAGTTGTGGACATCATGCCCTCCAGCAAGGCCTTCTGCTCCCCCAAGCGTGACACCATCTCAAAGATGGAGTTCCACCTAGTAGGCATGTCCTGCAGGAGGATGTGCCCTGCCAGCCCCAACTCCTCCTGCTTCTCACGCAGCTGGCGGGCAGCCTTCATGCTGCGTGAGAAGTGGCTGAGCAGTTGCCTGCATTTGTCCAGGAGGGTCCTCATCTTCTTGGTGCCATCACACCAGTTCACCCTGACTCCCCAGCCAAAGGGCATCACGCACCATCCAGGTATAACTTGTGTGCCATACAAACGACGCCCTCGAACCCTGCTGCGGTTCAGCCTGGCCAATATGTTACAGCTAGCATCCATCACCATATGGCCGTGCTTCACTTCCCCCTCTGGGGCCCACTCCCTCAGTGCAGGCAGAAACAACTCAAGAGATGTTTCTGCCTGTCCCTGAGTCCTCCATGTTCCGTATCTGTAGCAGAACCACCCGATAGCTTGTAGGTTGAATGGGGGGGGGGCTCCCCCTGCGGCCCTGCCTCTGATCCCATAACACCACCACACACGTCCTCCAGCTACCACCAGTAAGCCGTCAGGGGCAAGTACTCATGGTGCCAGCCAGTCCACATGTCAGAAGTGAAGTGGATCTTCTGACCTCCAGCCTGTGAGAGCTGGCCATGGACCATCTCCCTGACAGACTTGTGCAGGGAGGGCATCACCCTATGGCTCAGGGTTCTCCTGGATGGAGGCTCGTGCCAGGGAGCCAGGTACTTGAGCAGACGCTGGAATCCAGAGGATCCCACAAAGGACAGAGGCAACTCGTTCAAGGCAACCATCTCAACCACCATGCAAGTGGTCACCTCCTATGCCCTGCCTCTGGCCTGCTGGGCCATGCTTTGTGCACCACTACAGGGCAACATGTCATGCAACACGGCCTGCCTGGATTTAGTTCCCTCAGTAGTGGCGGCAGCAGTTCTTTTGGTTGGTGGTGGAGCCTTCATTGCCCTGCCTTCTACTGCTCCCCTCTTCCTCCCATTTGGTGATGGCAGCAGCCTGGGCTGGTGCCTCTGCAGGTGTGTTCTCAGGGCACTCGAGGACAGGTGCCTGGGACTGAGAAGAGATGGGAGTATTAGAGGGGGTGCTGGCAGCACAGAAAGGAGCAGAGGACATACTTTCCTGCTGGTGCTGCTGATCATCATCATCATCTCCTTCTTCTCTGGCCAAGACCAACTCCTGTGATTCCTCAAGGTACAGCAGTGGTTCAGGTCCAGGAGAAGATCACCAGTCTCCACCAATCTTGGAGTGACTGTAGAGGAGCATTGGGGGATGCTTCCCCCCAGGTGTGGGGTCTCTAGATGCCTTGGGGGGATTTTACAGCCCAGTGTATTAACAAATCAAACATTGCTAAAATTCATCCTTTTGTATTCATCAGGAGACTCCATTTATGACAAATACAAATCAATGAATGTTGACAAATGAGCCGAATGCATCAGAAAACATGATTCATTTTTCAATTCATCCCCATCTCTACTTGAAAATATATGGATGACACAGGCTGCTCCAACCTGGCTTAGTAACACACACTAGGCTGCACTTTTATCAAGGACAAACTCTTGGATGACAGCTGTTTATGTAAGGGTCCACTTAGCATTTAGCTTCAGTACCTTCAGTGGCTAGAGGCAAAGAATAAAAAGTACAAAGGGAACAATGCCGATGGATAAAGTGTCCCAATGTCTTGAGTTGTTCTGATGGCCATTGCCCTTTAGACTCTACACCCATGACCTCCCAGGAGCCTGTAAGTGTGGAGATGGAGTCACAGCATGCAGTAACAGGTGTGAACAATAGAGGGCGGTATCAATGGAAGCATCTAGTGAAAACTCTGCACAAGCACAATTCAGTTTTGTTTGAAATCCTGAACCGAAGTTGAAAGATCTTGGCACAGTCAGATAAGATTGAGTGAAACAAAGGAAAGGAACTTGACAGGCTCTGCCTGTTTTCTGCTCTTTATTTAGAGCTTTGAAAAGTTACTTTTTTGGATGCGGGGGAGTGGAATCAGGAGATAGCTATCTAGTCTCGTGTGTTCCCAGACGCATCTGGTGGGGCCACTATGAGGCACAGGAAGCTGGACTAGATGGGCCTTTGGCCTGATCCAGCATGGCTCTTCTTATAACTATAGTTTTCAGGATTCCTCACCACCACTACCAACATGGTTAATGGCTATGCTGAATGCCGTTTCCAGGTACTACAGCCTGAAAAAGAAGTTCCCTTTATGAGTCTCAAGCTAATATTGTCCTTTTAGACTTTAGATTGAGCTTAAAAGCAAAGCAAAGCAGACTCTTCAGCTTATATACTGCTTCATAGTGCTTAAAGCACTCTCTGGGCAGTTTACAATTTATTTATGCAGGCTACACACTGCCCCCCCCCAGCACCCCCAGCAATCTGGGTACTCATTTTACTGAACTCAGAAGGATAGAAGAATAAATCAATCATAAGCCAGCCACCTGGGATTGAACCTCAGGTCATGAGTACAGTTACAGTTGCATCAGTTTAACTGTTGCGCCATGAGGCTCTTCACTCCTCCAGATGATACAACACAGGAAGCATTTGGCTTGATCAAGCCAAGATCCAACCAGCGACTCTCCCACTACTGATCCCTGGGAGCGTGTGTGTACTTCATGAGGCAGCCCCTCCACTCTGCCTAGCGGTAAGGCCAGTCCCGCCTAGCACTCAGAGGCAAAGACCCGGCTGAATTGGATGGAAAGGGAAGGCAAATTTAACATTATAGCTCCCAGAGTGGGAAGTCATATGCCTTTGGAAAGATGAGAAGCTGACTATTAGGACTGTCAATTTCTTATGTAAATCACTGTCCAGTGTGGTAATGTAACCAGTGGCATACCGCATTTGACAAGGGATATGCCATGCAACTTTCATGACAGCACCATCAATAAATTCATATAGGATAGTTACACCTCATCCAATCATAAAGCTATCTGAGCTAATGGCCCTCATTAAATCCTGCAGTAACAAATTCCAGAAGATGATTTATGTGTAGCATGAATAAATACAGTGGTACCTTGGTTGACAAGTAACTCAGTTTACAAGCATTTCTATCAACAGGCAAAAATTTCTAAAAAAAAATTGGCTTGATCAATGACCAATGCCTTAATATATGACCACCACAGGTCACCTGCCCACCATCGCCGGTCGCCCCCACCTGGGGGGGGGGGGAAGCATCCTCTGACACTCCTCTACAGTCCCACCAAGGTTGGTAAAGATTCATGTTTTGATGTCTGAGTTATATACCCCAAATAGCGCCCCCCCCCAGTAAAGTTCTCCCCCAGCACCTAGAGCAGTGGTAACGAACCTTCGACACTCCAGATTTTTGGACCACAACTCCCAGAATTCCAAGCCTAGATTGCCAATGGCAAAGGACTGTGGGAGTTGTGGTCCAAAATATCTGGTGTGCCAAAGGTTCGCCATCACTGACCTAGAGACTTCAAACTTGCAGAGAACCTAACCCACGACAACCACCGGTGCTCCCCATGAAAGAGAAGGAGGAAGAGGTGAGCTGGGGTGTGTAGGAAAGGAGAGGGACCCCCGGCACCTCACTGCTGCCACCACCACCACCACCACCACTGAGGCACTGGGAAGAAGCCCCTGGCCCACAGGACTGGCAGCCCCTCGCCGCCACAGCCAGCGGCTCCTGGCCAAAGCACATTTCCCCATAGGAAATAATGAAAACTGGGACACCAGAACGAATCATTTGAATTCCCCATTGGTTTCTTTTGGGAAATTTGCTTTAATACACAAGTGCTTTGCTTTACGAATCTGCTTCCAGAACGGATTATGTTCGTTAACCAAGGAACCACTGTACTCCCCTTTGCCTGTCTGGAATGGAACTACTGCCCATTAGTCTCATTGAAAGACCAAGTAGCATAAGACTGATGGATAGCTCCATGGTCTAGGGCAGTGGTGGCGAACCTTTGGCACTCCAGATGTTTTGGACCACAACTTCCACAGTCCTTTGTCATTGGCAATACAGGCTTAGAATTCTGGGAGTTGTGGTCCAAAACATCAGGAGTGCCGAAGGTTCGCCACCACTGGTCTAGGTATTTGGCTGTGGAGCCAGAGGTTCGGAATTTGATTTCCTCACTGTGCCTCCTTGGCAAGAGCTGGATTCAGTGATCCATAGGGTTCCTTTCAGCTCCGCAGTTCTACGATGATGATCATCAATCATCATCACCATCATTAGATGGGGGAACCCTTGTCCTTTCTTAATTTAATGGGATGATCCTGGGGCTCAGACAGAATACAAAGAGGAGGGAGGCCAAACATAAGTTTTTGGAATTGGCAAGGGAACTGTAAATAAACTGGCAACTGTTGCAACGCTGTTGCATAAACAGGAACACTGTGCATAGTTCTTATCAGCCCATGTGGAAAGGAACTGGCATGGACCTCTCTTGACAAGGCAGGCCAAAGAGATTTCTTTTCCCCCCCTCCATTACTACCTTGTAAGAATTTGAGGGAATTTTGTCACTGTGCTCATAAATCTCTCTTTTCTAGATAGGCAATGGCAGCTTAAAAACATAAGCCGGCTAGTGGCAAGTCAATAGCTTAGAGCCCAAATCCAACACTATACGACAACACTGGGAAAAGCTTACATGTTCTGGCCTTGTCCTGAAAGCACACCTGCACCTTTCATGTGAAAGATGTACACAAAACAGTTTCGTCTATTTGCACCAACAGTAAAAATTTAGGACAAGGAAGAAAACATGGTAGCAACTGTAGCAGACCAAGAAAACATCTTCCTTTCCCATTAGGGTTCTAATTCCCCGGGCTACCGAATTTCTGGGTGAAAGGGAAAGAGGGATTCAAGTGTAGCCATATGCGCATGGCTCTCTCACCGAGGTATTCTGGCACTGCACGCTGCTCGAGTTGAAGCGTACAGCTGGCACCCGCTGCTGGCGGCCTTGGATGCCCAAAACACACTCATAGTTCTTCTGGCCTGACTGAGGCTGCGGAAGGTTCTTGGCACGCAAAGTAATGGGTTGCAAGACGCCTACCGGTATCAAGATCTCCCCGCCAGGGAGCAGCTCCGGGCAACCCTACAGGAAAAGGAGAGATAAGACACACACGCTTGGCACAAGTATCACTGCGCAGCTCCTTGACCCGCCTCTTGTGCTCCTTTGTATGTTGTCAGGGCACAGCAGAGACGAGGGTCTAAATCCTAATTGATGTGCTGACCTCTTTCAGGACAGCAAATGTGGGAAATAGAGGGTGGTGGTAGGCAAACCCCAGCAACTAAACCTATAACAATTGTTAACAGCCTCCTTCTTCCCATGTTTACCCAGAAGAAAACACACAGAGTTCTTAGTCCCCCTCCTTCTCTTTGATCCACTTCCCATCCTCTTTATTTTGACAACAATGTGTTTGAGGAAGAGATCTAGCCGTTTCTAAAGCCCCCACATATGTTTTCATGCCTTTCTGGTTGGTACAGACATGGTAGTGGCCTCCCCATTTATTGGGGTAAAGATACTGCCACAATATGGACGCTGGATCATTTCGACACAGTTCCCTTTGCCTATTTCATGTGCGAAGACACCTGTCAGCATCAATCATGGGAGCAGGATAGGGGCTTTCTGCCCCCACCCCCAGGAACTTTTTTCTCCTCCTCGTCTCCATGCCCTTTCCATCTCAAGCCCATCCCGAAATGGGGATAAAACCCAGGGGCCTTGCTCTCATCTCCTCCTTTTGCCTGGAGCGGGTGCATGAGAGAGATGGAGATGAAAGAGCCTGCTGGGCGCTCTCTGAGTCGCCATGGAAACCAGAGCCTGGTTAATTGCTCCTTGGTACCAGAGGCAAGGTGGGGGGGGAGGCGGTAGCCTGGCCTGGCCTGCTCTGTTTACATAGCTAGCCAGGAGGCGGGGGGGGGCAGGGGGGGCGGGCACCGGCTGGCTGGGAAGCAATAGAGGAAATGTGGCGCTGACCTGGAGAACAATCAAACCCCGGGTGCAACTTCCTGTCCAGACCTAATACAATGGGGTCAAGACAAAAGGCAGAGCCGCCTGCTGAGGAAGACGGGCCTGGAAATATCATGGAAATATCAAGCGGCCTCTCTCAGGCCTTCTCTCTCTCTCTCTCTCTCTCTCTGTGTGGCACAAGCGTTCATATAGGTGTGCGCACATCCACACACACGCTCAGCTCATATGTGTGTGTGTCTGTGTGTGTGTGTGTGTGTGTCACACAAGTGTTTCTTATAGGTGTGTGCACATCAAAACGCACACGTCAGCTCAGTCTGGAGCATCTCCCATTTTGTCCCGGCCTCCATCTCAGCCCTGGCATTTTGATAAGGAACGCTTTACTTCCCAGAGCCTCCAAGACTTTGGCCCAGACCACTCCCACCTCTGGCTGCCACATCCGACCGCAACTCGAACGCCGCTGGCCCCTCCGAGGGAATGGCTATCAATTACCTCCCCACAAAGAACCCCCAGCGTCTCTGGGTCTATTGATTCCGCCGACTGGGCCAGACGATCGATTGTGAGCGGGTGCCCCATTACCAGCAAAGGACCCATTTCCCCCTCCCTCCTCCCCAGTATTGATCTGCTCTCTCCACCCAAGCACTTTAGTGCCGTTATTGGTTGCCAATACCTATTGCCACCTGCTGACTCTTCTCGGGTGGCTGCGGACACCCCCTGGCTTGGGAGGGGGGGCAGGCCTTTCAACCAAGATATTTTCCACAACAATTACTGGTTTGCCTATAAACAGGGCCACTTCCACAGATTTCAACTTCCATCTTATTTCTAAGCTGGAAGCCAAGTTTCTAGATCTCCAGGGGTTGGGCGCCATGATGGCACCTCCTAATGGCCAGAGGAAAGGAAAAAATGTGACGCACCCCAGGTCTATCATCCCTTCATCAGAGCTCTAATTCCTTGCCCACCCCACTAACTTCGTTCTTTCTCTTGTCATTCTAAATTCTGCACAATCTGAAATAATCACAGAGAGAGAGAGAGAGAGAGAGAGAGAGAGAGAGAGAGACTCCACCCTGATATATGAGAAACAATGTCCAATTTACATACAATTGCAGCATTGCAATTTTTTCTGACACTCCAGCATCATTGGCAGTGCCAGGGGAGAAAGGGAAAAATACCAAAGCAGGATTTTTTTTTGCTGTTATGCAAAAAATTTAGAGCTCTAGAGAGACCAAAGAAAAGAGGTAATATTCTGGATCCAAGGCACATGTCTAGAGACTTCCCCTACCCTTACATCCTTCTCCCCCCACACTGTGGTTCGGCAGGGTAAGGAAGTACTTCACGCCTATCAGATTGCGCCAAGAGAAGCTATAATCCCACTGATAAAAGCCCTATGGATGTCTCACTGTGCTCCCTCCTCTCCATACATCAGCAGAATGGGAACCTTGTACCTGACTGGATTTAGCAAAGAGGGAACACCTTGGATGACCTATATGTCTGGTCTTGGTCATACTGAAGAGGTCCTTTCAAGGGGGTCCCTGGGGAGGCTTCAAAGTCAAGGTGTGTGTGTGTTTGTGTGGAAAGAGGGAATATCACACTGCCAGGCCTCCTCTCACCTCTGTGGTGTTGACTCGTCCCTCTAGGAAGAAGCACTTGGCAACGTTGTGGGTGCAAGTGTGTCTGTATTTACACCAGTGGCAAGGATAGTGGCTGCTGACACACGACAGACACCTGTGAGGGAGGGGCAAGGGTGACAGAAGAACAGTTCACAAGCAGAAACAAACAGCATTGACCATCTCCTACCACATAAAATGTCATTTCCCCCACCCTTTTCCCTCTAGGATCTTTATTCCCTGTTCCCATTGTTCTCCTTAAGGATGTGAGGCTCCTGGGAAGTGAGGCAGGGAGGGGAGGGGCAGACCGAAAGACTGATTGAATCAGCTCCCCAAGTCCTGCCAAAGCCATCTGCTGGCTGCCGAGACAAGCCCTGAGGGAATGTTGATTGAAGCCCCCTGCCACAAACTGACCTGACGTGGCAGTGCCTGCCCCAGCGTGGAGAGGGTGGGTGGGTGCGTGTGCGTATGTGTGTGTCCTGTGCACATGCATGCAACCAGACACACTTCTTAAAAAATTACAAAAGGCTTTGAAAACTATGCTTTTTAAGGAGGCTTATGGCAACCTTTAATTTAATTTAATTTACTTATTTCTGCTGTCACTTTTTCTCTCTCCCCGTATGTCCTTGCTGCATCTTGCTGAGGGTATTCCCCCTCTTTTTTGCTCATATTGTTATTGTTAACTTGATGTTTTTTATCCTGTAAACTGCCCAGAGTTCCTGATGGAAGATGGTGCAGCATAAAAATGAAATAAATAAATAAATAAATAAATAAATAAATCTCAAAGGTGGCGTGCAATTTCCTCTCGTAAAAATGCAACAGCCAGTGTGCCAACTCGCAAGGACCTGAAGCAAGGCAGCAAAGTTAGCTCCCTTCTGGCTCGCAAACCCCTCAGCTCTTCTGAATTCTCAAAAGGACAGGCAAAAAGGCTCAGGGCTGGCCCAAACACCAAAGTAGTCCTTTCCCTGAATTCCTGGCTGTAGGTGCTGGTGAAAGGATGATATGTTTCCACATGGTCAGCCATCCTTGGTATTGTTACAAATGCCCCCACATTCAAAACGCAGTCATTCGAGACTCCAGGGCCTCAAGTTTGAAATTCATTCTTATCTCCTTCCATGGTCAGAAAAAACAAGTTGAGGAGCTGTGTAGCCATCACAAAAAAACAAATACAAAAGTGAAACAGGTGATACCTTTAGGCTACTAGAAAAATAACAAAAATATTGCTAATATTTTGAGGGTGAAACCCTCTTCTTCAGAGTAGTAACAATGGATTATAACATGGCAAAAGATGGATTTGCCAGGAGGTATTTCTTAGATGTCCCAAGGACCTTGGCAAGATGGGGGGAAAAGCCAGGCAGTTTCTTAGTTGAGGCTGGGAACTTGGATGTTCTCAGGCTGCATCCGAATTGAAGGGAGGGAGGTGTTTTTATTGCCCCAGTCGTTCCAAAGACATGTCACGGCTCTCACATACACACATTCACACCTCTCCTCAATGTGGCTCATTGAGGCCAATGGCCCCTGCCTTGTCAGCGAAGGGGGCCATAATTTAATGGTCAGAAATAATTTAAACTGTAGCGTTCCTGAGACAAGGACTTGCCCTTACCCACTACGCATGTCTTATGTTGCTGTTGTGACTACACTGCTAATATTAAGTATCCCTGAAAGCAAAGGTCTTGAGCCGTACTTGTGATAGAGCAGAGGGTCATGAACTACCCAGTATTTACCAGGGTATTTAATACCTAAATACTCCCTCCTACAAGGCCCTATGTGGCTCTTGTCCCTTTTTATCCTTACAGCAGCCTTGTAAGGCAAGGTGAATAGAATGACCCTGACTACATGAAAATAATCCAGGGAGATTCACAGACGAATGGAGCCTTGAACCCTCCTTTCTGTGGCCCTCAAAAATGACTGGGTATGTGGGTCGTATGGGTAAGGGGATACCTATCCCTCCGACCTGCTCCCATTTTATACTTTACGGAGAAGATATACCTTTCCCTTAGAACGTGGCAGGGTTTACCATGAGAACAAATTTTCCAAGCTTAATTATGACTGCAGGGAAAATATCAAGGCAAGCGTGGACAGGGATTTGGGAGATAGAGGTTCTTGTCCCCTCTCGACCATGAAATGTACCTTGAGCCAATCATGCTGTCTCTCTTCCTGACCTAACGTACAAGATTATTATGAAGATGGCACGGAGGAGGAGGAGGAGAACCAAACCAGGCATTGAGCTTGCACGGTTGTATATCAGTGTAGCTATTCATAAAGAAGCAGGTGTGGTGAGGCCCCTCAGCTGTTCAAATTGGAACCACCTCTAGAGACTGGTAAAATGCGTACCCTCCCCTAACATGCCCGCTACCCTAATACTCACGTGCGCAGAAGGCTACAGTCATAAAAGACAAAGTTTGTGCTGGCAAATTCCACGCCCGTCTCCTTGGAGAGAAGTCGGAGCTTAACTGTGCGAACATCACCTGAAATAGTGATGGTGGAGTGTGAAAATGTAAAAAAAAAGGATGTAATTTCACTAAGCACCTACTCACAGGTTACGGTTCACCAATTAACCTAGAACAAATTTAATTATCACCCTCCAGTTCCACACACAGAATCAGTACGGCAGACTAAGGTCATCTCTTCAGATGTAGGCAGGTACTTGTGAAGTAGTGCTGTGTTGGTTCATCCCCCCTCCCAACCTTTAATTTGCCAGCCACAAGCAGGATTTTTTTAAATAGGGAACAAAGAACCACCCTGTCAAGACAACATTTGGGTCATATCCACGGTTATCTCTATGGTGTGCAGCTGTGCAAGCGTTCACTGCTGCCCCCCCCCACCAAACAGTGTACCTCTCCCTTAGCACATTCACAGTATTTCCAGCCCTTTTTGTTCCAGTCATGACGGAACCCCATGTGGGGAATGGAGCCTTGTCCACCAGAGGTGAAAATGAGAGGGAACACTGATATTGGTTATTCTGCATTTACAACAGGCATGTCCAAACTTCAGCCCTCCTGATGTTTTGGGCCACAACTCTCAGAATTCTAAGCCTGTATTTCCAAAGGCAAAGGACTGTGGGAGTTGTGGTCCAAAATATCTGGAGGGCTGAAGTTTGGACATGCCTGATTTTACAACAATTTAGTAGGAACAGAGGCTGCTTTAGAGTGTCTTTTTTCCAGTCTCTGGGTTCCCCAGAGCTTGTGAGGATTACACCTCTTGTATTTCTTACCATTGCCCACTCTAGCTATCAAGGACTGGGAAGAGATACCCCACCCAATAACGCTGGACATGGAAAAGCCTGCTTTGAAGCGTTCCAAGTGCTTCACATGTAACATCCCCTGGCTGTAATCCTTTACAACAGCACAATATAAGGCAAATTAGTGATATTATTATTATTATTATTACCCCTCATTAAAACCAGGGAAAAGGGCATCCGAGGCTGAGCGCAGCATTCCGCAAAGTCACCCAAGAAGTTTATTTTGCTTTGTTTTTGAGGCAAGATTAAAACTGGAGAACTGCTCTGAACGAATAGCTCAAATCTCTTTGCACCACAACCTACACCAGTTTCCTTTTTGCCTCCATGCACTCACCGTACTCCCCAGGGGGCTCATCCCTCAAGGTAGGAGAAAGGCAGCGGATCCCTCCATCCACCTGTAGCTGCCCCTCACTCTCTCCAAGGCTCTCAAAGGAGCACGTCACACCAGTGCTCAGGTCTGGGACATAGCGGACTGTCAGCTGAAGCTGAAAGCAGACCAAAAAGAGGTACAGTACATCACTAAAGAGATTAGTAGCTTTGGTAACTAGGAAGGAAGGAAGGAAGGAAGGAAGGAAGGAAGGAAGGAAGGAAGGAAGGAAGGAAGGAAGGGATTACCGTATTTATCGGCGTATAACACGCACAGGCGTATAACACGCACCCTCATTTTAAGAGGGAAATTTTAGGGGGGGGAAAATTTTTGGCGCCCACCTGCCCGGGTCCCTATCTAACCCTCCCCCTAACCCACCTCCCACCCACGGAGTCCCTGAGGCAACCTGGCAGCTCCGTCCGTGCAGCCGAGGATCGGGGCCTTGTCTGGTGAGGCGGGCGGCGGCCGCGGCGGCGGCGGCCTGCCCGTGACCGGCAGCAGCAGCAGCGGAGGCTTGCGGCCTCGCTGCGCTCTGGCCGGTCTTTTCTTTATTTGACAGGCCGCCGATCAGCTGGGCTCCCCGATCGGAGCCCTGATAAGGGCACAGGCAGCGGGAGAGCTCGGCAGCGGCAGCGGCGCAACCAGGACGGGACTTCTTTGACGGCCCGTGTTCATCCGGGCCGTCTGGTCTGGCTAGGGATCTCGCGCCGGGGGGGTAGATTTAGGGGGCGGGTTAGTTAGGGTCCCGGGGGGCGGGCTCCCTGCTCCCGGGGGGTAGATAGTTAGGCTTTAGGGAGGGGGGTTAGGGCGTGCATGGGATCCTTGTTTCTCTGGCCTGCCCCGTCAGCTCGCAGTGTGCGAGCACTGGCTATGGGACGGCAGTCGTTGTTTTTGCCAAGCACACTGGTCGCCTCATATTATATCGGTGTATAACACGCATACATAATTTGCCCCCTATTTTCAGGGGGGGGAGTGCGTGTTATACGCCAATAAATACGGTATGTTTGTGTGGGTAGGTGGGTAATGCATGTAAACAGAAACTGTCCTCTGTAGGAAGAGCTGAAAACTAATATAGCAGCAAAAATTAAAATAAGTTTTTCAGGGTTTTCTTTTTTTATATTTGACCTTTTAAAATTAATCTGTACATGTTGTTTTGTTTTCCCTAGGCAGGGAGTGTGGACGAGAAGCAAGACAAAGCCTTTTGACGGCAATTCAGACTTCTAAGCACATACCAGCACTTACCTGGCAGATGTTTGGAATGCATCTTGGCAAACATGTGAGCTAGAGATTGTTATGGAGTTGAGTTGCACAGGCAGGGCCCTATTCTCCAGGCATGGACATGACTCACATTTCATGGGCAACCCATGAGGTACAGGAATCAACTCCCTTGGGTACAAGTTTTAACAAATGTCCCCAGTGGTGAAGATGGTGGACAATGATAATTATGACCCACAAACATGGTTTAGCTGGCTCAACTAATTATGCTAATTTTCCAAAGATCATTTATAAAAAGATTTGAATGGTCAAAATGCTTCGTGGGCCTATAGAATCAATGGCCATTGGGTGAGTCAACTCCTCTGTAAGGTCCACTAATTCAAATGTGCCTACTCTAACTGCAACTCCCCAAATCCTCATTGGTTCAATGGGGTTCCTCCACTACCAAGGTTTTTTGGCCTATATTCAAGATAGCTGGCTAGCCACAAGAAGCGTTCCTTTCAATTCAGGATCCCTCAGGAGTTGCCAGGTTACTTTCACAGCACCTTCAAAGCATTCAGCTCTAGAATAGGCAAGGCGCTTGAGCGTGGTCATCCTACCAATTCATAATAATTGGCTTCCTAATTTTACTCATAATAATAAGTGCATGCTGTCAAGTCAACTCTGACTAATGGTGACCCTCTCCGGGGTTTTCAAGGCAGACGATGCTAAGAAGTGGTTAAACATTCCTGTCTGCTGGCAATATCCTAGGTGTTGTGCAGCTTGCCCAAGGCCACACAGGCTGGCTCTTCTGGGATGCACAGTGGGAAAATTTCTCTTATACTCAGAACTGAAAAAAGAGGTAGACTGTGTACTTAATTTTAACTGCATCTTGAGCAGGTTTAGGGATGGCCTTGTAGTCTTTATCGTACCCATTCATACAATTTGGTGGTATTTTTCTAGAATATCCTTGCCTACCATATGCTCACCAAATAGAAACTTGCTTTTAAAAAAATACCTAATAGAGATGGGTACAAACAAAAGAGTAGTACTTTATTTTTTTTTTCATTTCTCTATTACTATAATGGCTTTTTTAAAAAAAAATCACAATAAAACAATATAAACTAATTCATTATAGCATATGGGTCTGCTCCCCTAATTTTTAAAAGCACCTACTTTTGTGAATAGCTCAAGAATCAATATAGTAGGTTACACATTGAAATATATATCTGGAAAGGTCAGACCTAGGAATGGATGATGTACCACTAAGATACAGTGATTTGTCTGGGAAGAGATAGGCTTTCAGATATATCAGTGCAAAGGATGATTTGATGGTGATTGGGAAAGATCACATGCAAAAATCATATGAAATCAAAAGGATAAGTCAAGATCTAGCTTCTTTTACCCATAAACCTCTTTTATTTACATTTAAAGAGAGAGGACTGGCTGGTGGCTACATACCTCCAATCCTCTCTCTTTAAATTTAAATAAAAGAGGTTTATGCCTGGTAAAAGAAGCGAAATCTTACTGTATCATCTTGATTTCATATGATTTTTGCATGGAAAATTTCCCAATCACCATCAAATCATCCTATGCATTGATATATCTCATAGTCCATCTCTTCTTAGACAGACCACTATATCTTACTGGTATATCATTAATTCCTAGGGCCCACCTTTCTACACATATATTGTAATTTTCTGGCTACTCTGACTCTTGAGCTATCAATAAAATTGGGTGCTTCTAGAGTCTATGGGAACAGATCCATATAATATAGCAAATCATTCTATATTATTTTACTATGATTAAAAAAATATATTAATAAAGAAATGATATCAAAGAAACTGCTATTTTTCTGTTTCATGCTCCTCTCTAGTTTAAAGGTCATTATAAGGTTCTACATTTATATGCCATCATTAATTTCAATAAAAACAAGTAATGCATAGTCAACAAGGCTCATGGGTTACAGTACTAGCACTTCCTCATTGTCAAGAAAGATCACATCATCTGTAATCCTCCAAAAGCTTCCCTGTTTCATTTGAAATAAGTTGCAATCACGGTACCTGGAAAGAGTAGCAGGATGGATATACTCATATATAGCAGAAACACTATATTGTTAGGAGCTGTCTCCTCTGTAAAGTAAACTATATTAGGGTTTGGGGGTCTTGAATGGATTTTCAAACGATAATTTGCTTGATGAGAAACCCACTCATTGCTGGTAACAACTGTGGCAACTATATGAGCCCAGCAGCAGTTGATAGGGGTGAAAGCAACTGAGCCAGGAAAGAGAAACCCAGAAAGTTGTGGATGAGATCCCGGACTCACCATAATGCTGGGCTCCGTCACCGAGACGTTATTGGGCTCCACAAGCAGCTGCACGCATTGCGCTAGAGCCGCGGTGAACCGGTGAGGCTCTGCAGCTCGGGGGCACTCGCTTTCTCTACAGCACCTGTGGCACAAAAAGCAGAGAAGATGGGAAAAGAAATGGGTGCCCTCCAGCCTCCCTGCTGCCCATCAGACGGAAAACCCAGACATTAGCAAGAAATGAAGAACATAACAGAACTTGCGGCAGAGGCACGCCACCGAGGGAAGCTCACGGGACTTGGCAGCCAGGCGGGGGGGGGGGGGGGGGGGAGAACAACCGATGGGATCTGGGTCCAGTAACGAACAAAGGCACGACCGGTGGGGGGTGCGGCGGAATCAGGGACTGGCAACCGAGGTCTCTGGGTGTGGGCACAGAGGGTGGTGTGGAAGAGAGGGGAAAACCTAGGGACTATAAACACAGACTTGCTGCTGCTCCAGGGCCCTGAAGGCTTGCTAGCACCGGAACCGAGGATGCTTGCGGAACTGGGGAGGGAAGTGGTTGGCTTGAGAAAGACCGAATAGCGCAGGCATGGCCAAACTCCGGCCCTCCTGATGTTTCGGACCACAACTGCCAGAATTCCAAGCTTAGATTGCCAATGGCAAAGGACTCTGGGAGTTGCGGTCCAAAACATCTGGAGGGCTGAAGTTTGGACATGCCTGGAATAGCGGTTCTAATCCAGGGAAGCCAGAAAGGGGGAGGTGGGTGGGGTAGGGGGGCAAACAAACCGAACACTGCCAGTCAGGAGATAAGGCCCTAATTCAAGAGACGGTGTGGGCAAGAGACAGAGTCCTTGATTTGGGACTGAAACTATATATAAGCCGCTCTCCCTTTTCTCTTCTGCCTCCCTCTCTCCACTGTGCTGCAGGAGAGTGTGCGGGTGGAATGCCACCTCTTTTCCCACTCCCTCCACCTTACTCCTCAGTATCATCACACAGCTCTATATTAAGCCAGGAAGTGCAAGTTGCTGTGCCAGGTGCTGAGAGAGTGATAGGAGACTGAGAAGGAATACAAGGAAGATGTTTTTTGAGGGGGGGGGAGCATTTACTAGGGCAGAGCAGTCACTGCTGGGTAAGTGGGGGGGGGGAGGAAATGAAGGATTTCCCTTCACCCTCTTTCTGCTCCGTCTCCCCTTTCACCCCTGGCTCCACACGTTCATTGCTGAAGCAGCAAAGGACATGCCTCCTCCAAATTCATGTCCAACTCGGCCCAATAATAGGGCCGGTCCCTGCAAGACTCCTCCTTGCCTCCTTCCACATTTCATGTACATCCGATCTTGCTTGATTTCGGAAGCTAAGCAGGGTTGGCCCTGGTTAGTACTTGAATGGGAGACCACCAGGGAATACCAGGTGTACCAGGCGCCTGGAGTAGGAACTGGCAAGCCACGCCGGTATTCCTGCCAAGAAAACTCCATGGACATGGGGTCACAAAGAGTCGATCACGACCGTAAGGACGCAACACACACAGTGGGTTACTAGGGGAGTGGGTGCACGTGTGTGTGTGTGTGTGTGTGTGTGTGTGTGTGTGTGTGTGTGTGTGTGTGTGTGTGTGTGTGTGTGTGTGTGTGTGTGTGTGTGTGTGTGTGTGTAAGGGAAGAAGAAACCTCTGCCCTCCCACTCTTCCCTCAAATCAGGGCACAACAGCTTCTGCCTCCTCCTCTCCACCTCCACCTCCCTCTGACTCTTCTCCCTCCTGGTTAGCTCACAGCACTGGCAGATTTAATAGGATTAAGCTTCCTGCACAGTCTAGATAAGGGAGAGGAGGAGGGAACAGAGTGCACAGGAGGAGGGAGAAGAGGGGATATAAACCGACAGCCTCTCCCCTCCCTGGCCTCCCCTTCTCCCCCCCCCCCATATGTTGGGGGCAGTGGAAAGAAGAATAGGACCATTGCTTGATCCTGGATTCTTTCCCTGCCAATCTGCTTATTTTGGGAAGGGGAGGGGGGGTAAGAATGGACTCTCTCACCTGTTGTGGAGGACACACCAGCCACAGTGTGGGTCTTTTGAACCCAGGCATTCAGCGCATGATGTGTATTGTTCACACTTCTCTACTGGAAGCCGCACCACCTAAAGGAAGAACTAAATTGCTGTTGTGTTCAAAGGCTAGAAAATCCCCTCCTCCTCCTCCTCCTCCTCCTGGCCCCTCTGCTTGGCCCCATATCCTGTCCGTGAGGACAGCCTTTCCCACGCTCACCTCCACCAAGGCTTCTGTGCCTTAACAAACATGTAGCATGCCAAAATGCAACTGGGCTGACCCTCTTATGTCAGGAACAATTTAAATAACAATGAACCAGGTGCAGAAGTTTTTTGTAGCACCTCTAAAACGCTGACTTGCATGATTTCTAACACAGGAAGAGACACCTGTTGAATTAGCAACCTAGCCCGCCGCTCTTATACCCTCCCTCTCAGCTTGGAATACACCAACTCTTTTAACGAAGGAAACCGATCTATCAAATGTTAACTTGAGAGGAACAGTAGGCCATTACCAGTTTAACTAGCTCCTGATTATTTTAACATTTATCCATAACTTCTACAATTACAGTGATACCTCGGATAACGATTGCCCTGGATAACGAATTTTTCGGATAACGACTGCAAATTTCCGGGTATAGGACTGCCTCTGATAACAAATTTTCCCTATGGACTGCCTCGGATAATGAATCACAATTCTAGGTATAGGTCTGCCTCAGATAACGAATTTTCTCTATGGGCTGCCTCGGATAATGAATTTTCCTATGGGCTGCTTCGGATAACGAATTTTCCCTATCGACTGCCTCGGATAACGAATTTCCAGCATGCATAAGTAAAAAAGAGTTATCCCGGGTGGCATTGCATATGTACCTTTAAAGTGCACTTTATAAAGAGTTTTGAGCAAAAAAACCCACATGTCTGTGCCTTTTTCCTAGGCTCCGGAACGGATTAATAGGTTTCCCATTCATTCCTATGGGAAACCGCGTTTCAGATAACGACGTGATTCGGATAACGACTAACCTCGGAGAATGAATTACCGTCATTATCCGAGGTACCACTGTATTTATTTTACTTGTTCTCCTTCTAAGCAGGGGGGGGGGAGCTGTCATCAGCAGTGAAACAATGAAAAGAGCCCAGGACGCAGCCGAGAGGAGCTGTTCGTGGCAGCAAGAGAGGATGCTATTTTATTTTCGCTCCCTAGCACAAAACCCAAACCAAATCTGGACAATTCATTTTCTGCACCACTAAATATAGTGGCATGGTAGCGCAGCAGACTAAGGCTCCGCAAACTGTTGGCTGCAAAGTCGGCAGTTCAGAGGTTCAAATCCCGGGTGCCACGCAGCGGAGCGAGCTCCTGCTGATAACCCCAGCTCCTGACAACCTAGCAGTTCAAAAGCATGTAAATGCAAGTAGAGAAATAGATTCTGCTGTAAAAAGCGGGAAGGTAAAACAGTGTTTCCTTGCAGCCCTGCCGGCCACGTGGTCACGGACTTGCACAACACTGGCTCTTTGGCTTAATTACAGAGATGAGCACTGCCCCTAGAGTCAGACACGACTAGCACGCATGTGCGGGGGGAATCTTTACCTTTTAAATATAGTAGAGTCAAATTGCTTTGGCTCAATATCTATATATCCAGAACAAGTTCCTAAGTGTGCATAGAATCAAAGGATTCATGTCCTGCATCATTGAAGTCTCTTAATTCAGAGTTTCTATTGCTGAGATGTTGACATGTGGCTCTGTAGCTATTTATTGCTGCATTTCCCTATGGCACTGGATCAGTGCCCTCTAACTGGAATGAGGACCTAATTCTTTATTAATTCCTCTCATTCCAAAAGGACAGCCCATGGTGTTGGAAGAATTCGCGAACAATCGCTGGGGGAAGAAGGCAGGAAATATGCAGATCAGCAACAAGGCATAATTGAACAGGTTCTTAGATCAGTGCTTTAGGGCAGCATTCTCCAATCTGGAATTTCTCACTTAATTGTTGGCTTTGTAGTCCAAAGCCTATGACTAGTGCCAGATTGGGAGAAGCCTTTCAAGCCTGCTTAAACCACAGAAAATGCCAGTCTGGGGGAGGGGAGAAATAACAGGGGAATGACATCAATCAATGTGATATATCATTTTATCCTCCCATGTTTAAATGTCAGCCAGCCTTCACTCAGTAAAAAATGTTGATATTTATCTGAATTAACTGAGGTTTTTTTGCATTGTAAAATTAGAAACTCTTATAGTATATCAATCCAACTGCTGCTCTCAGCACCCAATGCTGTTTCATGTATACTTTAGCTTTTGTGCAACTGGTTCTCTCCTTTCCTCACAATTGTATGTACAATATCCTGGACTCTTCAGACCAGTCCTCCCTCCCTTTGCCTCTGTCTTCAAATCACTCTCAACACAGTTCTAGAGATTTTGCCTTCTTACTCACAAATACTTAAAACACCTTAATCATAGATAGACAGATGTATATGTGGAGTCATACTGTTTCACCCTCACCAGCAGGCAAAGGACATACATGCTTTCTAAAAGTCCACACACATTTGGGCGGTCGTACAATGTTTGCGGGGCAGCTTAAAACCAGACATTGCAAATAAATTCTGGGACTTGGATGTGCCTAAACTAAAAAGGAAGCGTTTAGCTTGTTTGAGTTTGCACTTCCTAAACATTGGAAGATCCACCCCCTCCCAGCCAGACTGATTGCTATTTCCCCAAGGATGACTCTGAAGGAACTAAACATTCCATATGCATACTGGCATCTTGTACTCTAGGCCTAAAGCCCGGATTAAATCAAAGAACTATGAGGTAAATTCAGCTTGATTACTTTTCCTTTCTCATTTAGAATTAGGCTTCTCTAGCCTGGAGCTCTCCAGAGGATGTTGGACCTCAACGCCTGGAATTCCACACCCAACACAGTTGTCAGTAGGATCCTGGGATTTGTAGTCCAACATTTCTGAAGGGCCCACAGTTGTGGAAAGCTGCTTTCAAATACTTATCCCTTCAGCTCCCTCTAGCCAGAAAACCACAGGAGGGATCTGTGGTCTTCCCTAGAAATCTTACCCCCACCCCACCCCCAACCCCATTACTAATGAAACTCACCTGTCTCTGACTGAGAAGATAGAGATATCGCTGGTCAGGGCTGAGGACCATGTCACGCAGCAGGGGCTCCCCAGGCATCACGGCCACAGACTCATAGAGATGGGCCTCATTTGGATTGTCCACACGCACCTGTGGGGTGTGATGGCATGAGCAGAGATAGCTGTACTCCAGATTTCAATGATGTAAAAAAAGGGTACACAACCTTGCCGATCCTGTGTGCCCATCAAGTTGAGGCTTACGCACATACCCAAACAAGCACACGTAGGTGCATACCAGAGCATCGATGGGCAATGTTAAAAGCAACAAGTCATCTGCAGTGAGAGACCTTTCCCCCTAAATAGGTACCCCAAAGTTACATTTTAAAAGAAACACAATGACTTGGTGGGAAACAGTGCGTTCCCCAGTTTAAAGTAGCTTTGGATGACATTTAAAAAGCATTTGGATTGGTGTTTTTCAGGTTTTCTTGCAGAGCTGAGACCTTTCTTGCAGACCTTAGACTCAGGCAGCCATGTCCTCATCTTTTTAAATACAATTGTTCACTCATTTCACAGCCTTTTGTACAGATTTTTTCCCCACAAGGTAAGGACTTGTAGCCACTCAGGGTCAGAAATGCAAATGCGAGTCAGAATGGAAGGCATAACAAAAATTCATGATATAATTTGTTCACTGTTCACATCTCAGGGTGTGTGTCTTTGTTTGGCAATTGCTCTGCAAAATTCATTTTTAAGGAAAAAAACGTGCATATACAGTACAGGTTTTTAAAATGTAAAATGTGTGTGGGTTGTTGTTGTTTTGTGAAAAACACTTTTTCCTCCCTACTGCTTCTGTCAACTAAGACAACTCCTGCTCCTCTTTCTCTCATGCAGGAGTGAAACATTTCACACACAAAAAAGTGTCAAAACACCTTTTTTTGTTATTGTTGGGGCAAAAAAATGTGTGAGCACTTCTTACATCCTTACTCAGGACGCAGAAACTCTTCCCTTTGGAAGCCAGAAGCCTTCTTCTGGTGATCTTTTGCCATAAAAGTTAGCTTCACAATGACACGAGTTAATCTGGATTGAAACTGACCCCACACGTTTGGTGGGCAACCCACTATCTCTGCGTTTGCTACTTTTGTAACATGCTCTTGACTGATTCCTAAGCGCAAAATGCACATTTCTTACCATGTCAAGTTAGAAACATCACATGCCCTTGACATCTGAAATTTCCAAATATTCCCACATACAAGAAGAAAAGTGTGAGCACCCACATGTGACCACTTGTTTATCTTTGGGTTTTGTACACTGGAGGATGAAATGTCACATGAATTGTTGCTCAAACCCACAGTTCCCTATTTGCCAAATGAAAATGTTACATGCCTTTTTGTTTGCAGGGTTTTCTTCTTTGACACGCAACGGGCCAGTCCAACGTGCAACCCACCAAAGACAGACAGCCCCTCAGCCCCCTATTTCGGCCAAGCAGGTGGCTTAATGGGGCTTTGCTGCCTTTCTGGAATTCCAAACACCATACAAACAGAGGGATTCTTTATCAAGGATCCGGAAGGCCATAATAAAACAGACTTCTCCAATCTGCCATGCTGGTAGAGGACGATCAGAGTTGGAGCCCAACACATATGGAAACCCCAAACCTGGAGAAAGCGGCCAGAGCAGGCAACAGGTTGAACTGTGGAGGCAAGCGTCATGCCAAGTTCGAACATTTATTTACGCACATCCCAAATCAGTGGCCAACTGTTGTCTTTTAGAAAGGTTGATCCTCCTCTGCCAGGGAACAGTCGTCTCTTTGAAAATGTTCACTGTTTGAACGGCTGTCCAGTCCAGGTCAGGTTTAAAAATAGGGAACATTAAGGAGAGAGATTTGGGACCCGAAAATTGCCCATCCATGGCTGGTACCCAGGCAGCAACATGAGTCACCTAGCCCCAAATCTTGTTGATATGTTTTTTTTTAAAATTCTGTTTGAATTCCAACAGGCTTCTCTTATTTCAGATGAACGCATATATAAATCAACACACACACGAACACACAATCTCATATGAACCAGTACCTTCCTCTTCATGTCGTTTTGTTTGGTGTTGTGCAAGTAGCTCTCTAGATAGATAGATAGATAGATAGATAGATAGATAGATAGATAGATAGATAGATAGATAGATAGATAGATAGATATAGATAGATATAGATATAGATATAGATATAGATATAGATATAGATATAGATATAGATAGATAGATAGATATAGATATAGATTAGAGATGGGCACGAAACGAGCAATTTTTCATTTTCGTTTTTTCGTTTCGTTACGTAACGAAACAAAAAACGAATTTTGTCTGCAAAATGAAACAAAACGAACCGAAACAACAGAAATTTTGTCGTGTGTTTCGTTTTCGTTGCGGCAAATACATTGAACTGTAATGAATGCTAACGAAACAGCAATTTTTTGTTTTCATTTTCATTTTTTCAGTTTGTTACATAATGAAACGAAAAAGAATTTTTTTGCAAAAAATTCACGAAAAACTAAAACGAACCGAAACGGACCCCCTAAATGACAAACGAAACACCATTTTTGGAGTCATGCCCATCTCTAATATAGATAGATAGATAGATAGATAGATAGATAGATAGATAGATAGATAGATAGATAGATAGAGTATTTTTACCCCACCTTTCTGCTTGGAAAAGGACCCTGGACTAAGGGGCCAGGGGCTACAGGAGGATGGTCCTAATCTAGACCAGTGGGTACCATTTCTAATGCAGGAAAAACATGGGAACAGGGATGATGCTGTGGCTCTAATACCAAGCACTGAACACTGCCAGCGTTGAGGGCGGTTGACTGGAGCAACTCAGCTATTTTTACATGTTTTCTATTTGTTAGTGAGATTTTAGTTGAAGCTGACAATCCTACATTGCATAGATTTGCTTCTTTTTTTTTGCAACTTTGTGATTCTGCTTGGCTTTGCGAATTAAAAATAGGCATAAGATTTTACACACAAGAGGAGAATTGCAGAAGTTAATCAGGACAACTTCCTTGCAAATGGAGCTGTGATTAAAACTCCCAAGTCTTTGTACTACGCTATTTTCTGAAGGGAAGTATTTCTTTGGCATGTTAACAACACCGGCTTAATTTTGTATTCTGGTCTTTCAAATACTATAGAGAAAGCTTTTAAAATTTAAATTCCTGCTGTGAATTACTGGTAAATGTAAAAGAATCAGAGCGGATCTTGAGACAATTTGTAGGACCGATCCTATAAAGCCAACATTTTTATAAATGCAACAAAGTGCCCCCTCTCCTTTCCTCTCCTGGGTGCCCCATAAAAGGAATAGATGAGATGCACACATCTAATTCTTAATAGCCACCATGGAATAGAGGAGCCAACAGTTACTGCAGGTTTGCACCAATTTGTGCAAGGACAGACGTGTAACTAACAGGTCTTCCAGTTAGTTACATATCACTGGGGGTGCAGTTTATACGGAGATTGGCTTAATTCACAAGAGGAACTCTCCTAGACAGATGTTGTCAGATGCCTCATAAATAGGCCTGGGACGTAAATATGCAACTCTCCCAGGAAGCACACAGAGAAAATAACACTCCAACAGAAAAAAAAACCCATCCCTCTTTAAGCCTCAAGTAATCCCAACAGCCCCTAAATGGCCCCAGTGAAATTAAAATCTTGACTTACTGTATACAATTTTCAATGTTTTTTTCAGTGATTATTCCTGAGCTGCTGGTTTGGGGAGCTGGAATGTGGCCTTCCAGAGGCTGTTAATAGGGGTGAATTATTTGTTTCTGGGAGAGAAAGTTAGACATTTGGCTTCATAGCATATAATTATTTTTTAAAGATCCTTTAAAATTCCCCCCACCACCACCAAAAGCAATGTTACAAAACAATGTACAATAAAACAAGGGCCTCTCCTTTCATTCCCCCACAATGGCTGTCTGGAATACATCCGAGAGCCTCCCGGAAATCTGAGCCTAGATTTCTGAGCCTAAACTTCAGCCCTCCTGATGTTTTGGACCACAACTCCCAGAATTCCAAGCCTGTATTTCCAATGGCAAAGGACTGTGGGAGTTGGGGGGTCCAAAACATCTGAACAGTGCATTTATTTATTTATTTATTGAAGATTCCCGCCATTTTCCCCACGTGGAGCGGCTGGACTCCTACATACAGGACAAATGTCAGCATATCAATATAAATAGGATAAAAAGAAATAGGATAAAAAGAAAAAGAAACAAGGAACAGCAGCAGGGGTCCAAACTTCGCCCCTCCAGATGTTTTGGACCACAACTCCCACAGTCCTTTGCCATTGGAAATACAGGCTTGGAATTCTCGAAGTTGTGGTCCAAAACATCAGTAGAGCTGAAGTTTGGACATGCCTGTCCTACACCTTAAAACAGGCATGTCCAAACTTCGTCCCTCCTGATGTTTTGGACTCCCAGAATTCTAAGCTTAGACTGCCAATGACAAAGGACTGTGGGAGCTGTGGTCTAAAACATCTGGAGGGCTGAGGTTTGGACGTGCCTGCCTTAAAACAAAGGTAGGGACAATGAAGAACCCTTCAGTTGTTGTTGTAGAATTTACTCACCTATTGCACTTTCTGGTTAATTTGTTTTGCAATAGCCATAGCTACTCCTTCAATCATTAAGGAGTAAAAGTCTTAATAAGAAAAACGAGGAAGGGTTGGAGCTGAGTGGTGTGACAGAAGCTTTCCATGCAGAAGGTCCAATGTTCAATCCTTGACATTTCAAGGTAAGGGGTAGGAAAGAATTCTGCTTGAAACCTGAAGAGCCTCCATTAGATGGCTTGACCCAGACGGACGGATGGAGCAATGGTCTGAGACAATTTAAAGCAGTTTCCTATGTTGCTATGTAATGACATTACAGTCTCAGTACAAATGATGCATAACTGAGCATGCTGGGGAAATTCATTCAACCCACACTGTAAAGTGGTTTTAACTAATTAGCAGGTCCTGGGTTAGAACGGGTGTCACATTAGTTGGATCCAACGGAATGCATATTTTTAGAAGGAAATGAATACAACAATGGGTATATCGGAAGGAAATGTCAAAATGTAGAGGGAAATGTTCCTCGTTTTACAAATATGGTAGAAAATGCAACAGAACACATAGGTACCTCTACATCTTCCTTTTGGTGATGGGTAAATGCTGCGCTGGGCTATTTCATTTTATCGCTCAACATGTAAATTTTCACATATACCTTTTGGGAATCCAGCCGGATTGATATAATGTCTAATGTGATGTCTAAATATAATATAATAAACAGTCTAGCCTGCACTGGTTTCTGAAGTACTTGCTGTGCTAATGAATTACAGTGGTACCTTGTATAAAGGAATTAATTTGCTCCAAATGAAATTATGTTAAGCAAATTTTCCTTTATACAAATTCGGATTGGAATGCATTGAAAATGGAGTAATCCCATTTTTATGTTGTACAGATTTTCCCCATAGGCGATTATGTTAAGCAAATTTCCCCTATCTCTGGAATTTGTTATGTTGTACAAATTTTATGTTATACAAGCTGTTTGTTATACAAGGGTCCACTGTAAATATAATAGTTTCCTTTCTATAGAACTCAAACAACACATTAAATCATACAACATATCTGAATCTCCTTTTAAAAGAATTGCAACAATACTCAGCAACGTTTATGATCTGGAGAGTGGGGTTTAAGATAAAATGGACATCCTAGCTCAGGGGTTCAGAAAAAAAACTTTTCAAAGGTATGAAGAAAAGCACATTTACTGATATTGTATAATTACAATGTACATATGTACAAAACACAAAGAAAGAAAGAAAGTCCCAAGTATGTGGCACCATAAAGACCAACAATTACATGTTAATGTGAGTTCTTGTCAGACATATTGGGAGGGGGGAGAGAAGAAATGAAATACCCATTATGTAAGTGAGGCATGTCCAAACTTCGGCCCTCCAGATGTTTTGGACCACAACTTCCACAGTCCTTTGCCATTGGAAATACAGGCTTGGAATTCTGGGAGTTGTGGTCCAAAACATCAGGAGGTCTGAAGTTTGGACATGCCTGATGCAAGTAAGGCATTCATTGGCTCTAAGGATCTAAAGCAGGCATGTCCAAACTTCAGCCCTCCAGATGTTTTGAACAGCAACTCCCATAGTCCTTTGCCATTGGCAGTCTAAGCTTAGAATTCTGGGAGTTGAGGTCCAAAACATCAGGAGGGCCAAAGTTTGAACATGTCTGGTCTAAAGGACTAACATGGCCACCTCTTCTAAAATTGCAATTACATACTGCACACAAGTGTAAATGCAGAATCAAAAAAGTTCCTGTTTAGTTCTGGGGACAGGGGTGATATTTGATGGGCTTGAAAATATATATACTGGCAGGGCAGTTCAGTCAGTTGAGAAGCCAGGTGTCTCGAGTTCAGTTCCACAGTGTGCCTTCCAGGAAAAGAGCTGCCCTGTGTGGGCAAGTGGCACAAACCCAGGAGAAGGGAATGATGGAGTACTCTCTGAGTTCTCTCTGTCTAGGAAACCCTGCAAATGGCCAGGGATGGAACTAACTTGACAGCATATAAGCATTGTTATTGTAGATCATGCAGTGTGTACAACAATGTACTGTATCTCCAAAAAAAGCCAAACAGTGATTAAGGAGGGACAGATATCCAAACCAAAGGACTGTTCCCAAATAATAAGAGCATCTGAATATACCTATTTCTGCAAAATACACTTACCTCCTTGTTAGAGAAAACACACACTTAAACAGAAGGGAATGGAGCTCACGGCTTTTAACCCTATATTATTTTCTAATAACAGAACAAATGTAAAGGAAAACAGCACTCCTTAAAACATATAAAATAGTCAGCAGCTTCTAGTACTGCTTTTCTATCAAACCCACCATGGGCTATGTCTTACTCCACACCACCACTAAGGGCCTGCAATTTCACTTGAAAAGAAAGAGTGTTGGTAGTACTGCCCTTATTTTAAGCTGTAACAGCCTTCCAGAAGGATCTTGTCCGTGTTTCTCCTTGAAAGCAATGTGTGCCTGGTCTACACACCTCACTTTAAAATGGAATCGCAGCAGGGGGATGACACTGTTGTTATCTCACCAGTGACAAATCTGGTAGCAGCAGGGGCTGCAAAAATGGGTGGAGGCCCACATGGTGACCACATGTTACCTGCCCCCAATACACACAAAGTTGCTTACCAACAGTTAGCCCATGAACACATGTTTTACACTGCCAGAGTCTCCACCACTATGGTGTGGTTTGTGGTACTGACAATGCAACGATAAATTATAGTTTCAACATGGACAACTATCTAGACATGCAGATTCATGTCATTTTTTTATAATACATCCTCATCTTTTTAGCGATTGGTTTTCTTGACGATCCACTCTATCCTGGAGCCATAACTGAAAGAACCTTGAGACTCTGCCTTCACATGCCAACACTGTACTATGTTTGAAATGTTAAACAGGAAGGATCCGGGGTGGCAAACCGGTTTCCCCCAGAGTCAGCAGGTGGCCGATGGGGCTGGACCTGTTCCCTGCACCATTAAAGTCATCCCTAATTGGCATGATTTCCTCATGGGCTGAGGTGGAAGACAGACATATTGTCTCTGAAGAAGGTACCTACATTAGAAATGCCACACACACACACACACTTGCCCCAAAGAGAAAGCTCAAAGGATCTTTCATCCTGGTCAACAAAGCCCCATTGAGCCTCCCACACACATCAACCAGACCCCTGGGGTCACTGAAATGGCATCGCTGAGGAGTTCGATCCATGCCCCCACCATCACCGCTGGCCCAAAGGAAAGGGGATAATGGTCCTTTTCAGACTTGGATGAGGGAACAGGCAGGTCACCTCAGGGTGAGGCTCCAGGCGATGCAGCAACAAGGCAATTAGTGTCCTAAGGCCCGGCAGAGAAGGGGAATCTGGGAATGGCAAGGACAGACGGGATGGGCTACCACCCTGCCTCCTGCTGCCCTAATTGAATCTCCATCATTTTACATGAGGAGCAGGAGGGGGGGTCATGACCTCCCCGCGTGCCCCCTGCCAAGGGTTCAAGAGTTTAACCAGCATTTCTCTTCTCCCCTCTCCCGACCTCCCCTCCACACATGGCAAGCTGTAACTCAACTCCATGTGACCAGCTCCCAAGACCAGACTGTGCCTCAACCTCAAGAGGATACTTCTGACCCCCCCCCCCCCCAGACTGTCAAGTTGACTCCACAGCACAGTCGTGGGGACAGATGGGGGGAAAGGAGAAGGCCGAGGCTCGTAGGGCATAGTTTTCCCTCTGCAGAAAGCTCAGTGCATGAACACACACACCGTACCTCAACAAGGTCCCACTGCACTTCAGGCCTAGTTGAAACTGCAACTCAGTCAGGAAGAAACGTGGACCATTCAAATAATCGAATCAGGACCGAGGTAGCCCCAAGGAGCAGATCTGAAGGCCAGGCTGCTTAATTAGCCCTTAATTTTAATTTTTGTAATGATAGGGCTGTTGGGGGTTAGGCAAAAGGGATTCCCCTCCCCCCCCCCGACTTTTGTGCCAGGAGGAGGATGACATATACACAACTGAAGTGTGGTTAGGGGGAGGGGGAGGAATGATGCACGACACACCAGTCATGGGAACCAACACACACTAGGACAGTGTGTCTCCAAACTTCAGCCCTCCAGATGTTTTGGACCACAACTCCCACAGCCCTTTGTCACTGGCAATCTAGACTTTGAATTCTGGGAGTTGTGGTCCAAAACATCTGGAGGGCCAAAGTTTGGACACTCTTGCACTAGGACAACACCCAAGTTGTTTCACGTGCTCCCTGGAACAAGTTCTGGGTCTGAGACCTGGAAGCAAAGTGAATCCTGCTGACATGTTGTATGCTTTTGACTCGCACATACTGCATATAAAAATAAAAACACATTTCAAAGGGAAGCACACTTGCACTGGGAAATCACAGCACACTGCATGTTTGAGAAGAGGGTTTTTAAAAAAAAAAAACAAAAAACAAAAAGACACTTCAGCATCCACACTGATGTGGAGGCCTCAAGAAACCTACGGCCCGAACCTATACCCACCCCTTCCAGACGCAGAATGCTACCCATTCAACTCTTCTGCCCTCTCAGGTGTGGAGTCCCCCGTCCAGCTCCCGGCTTGCCCACCCAACTGGATGGAGAAGGACGGGCCAGCTCACTCATCGCTAGGGAATATTTCATGTGTTGAGACTGTTGGGCACACGTCTCAGCCCAGTGGTAAATAATGATTATTGGTAGGGGGTGCTGCCAGTAAGGCACCTTATTTCCCACTCCCCATCTCAGAAAGGAAGCCTTGGGGAAGCTGGGCTGTGTGTGTGTGGGGGGGGGGGAGAGCCTCTTGTGTCTGCTGCTGAGATTTGCTTCTACAATATTTTTTAATTTTTAAAGTTTTTATTAAATATTATAAAACTACAATAACAAAAAGACAGATAAAACAACAAAGTATCACAGAACAAAGGAAATGTTAATCAAAACACACACCAATATAAAAAAAATATAACAAATTGCTTCTACAATATTTATACTCAGACTATTCAGGCCCAAAGAGAATGGGATGCAGAGTGGTGGTGGTGGTGGTGGGGGCACAGCAATAACTGGAATGAATCTGCCCATCTCTGTATCAAATATGAAGGATTCTGCATTTCCGATCCCTCCTCACTGCCAATGTCAGTGGAAAGAGGTGTGGTGCTGCCCAGAGGCTGCCTTGTGGCCTGTGGGACCACAGCCCAGATCCTAAGAATCCAGTTCTTAGGCCAGGATTTCATGCCTTGGCATTTGCCGGTCCAAGCAGGGAGGCAGAAAATTTGAACGGCGGCATGTTATTCATTAAAAACAAGACAGATGTGCCAGAGCTTAAGATTTCCTGGAAAATCTCCCTGTTTTTGCCAGGTCAGGTGTGTGAGGCCCAAGCATGACAATCCACCACTTAGAGGAGAAAGCATTCTCAGCAGAGTATGGGCCCCACACATTTGTTTAGCCAAGATGCATCTTTAAAAAGCCTTAAACCTAGGGTGCCCATTTCAAGACACGTGCCTGAGTCCTTAAATTCAGCCAAGGCTCCTGCGTGACCATCATCCTAGAATACAGTAGATATCATAAAGTAATAGCATGCTCCTATTGTTGGACATCACCCCCCCACCCACCCAGCAGCTCTCGTCACTAGCTACTCTGGCTAAAGCTCATGAGTGCTGTAGTCCTACTGGATCTCACCTTCAGCCTGTGGGGTGGGGGCAGTTATGGTTGTACCCCCTTGCCCTCTAGTACCTAACCTCGGTCATATACATCCTGCCATATTTGAGAATAGTTAATGCTGCCAAAACTCTGCAGCCATGGGGGAAGAGGAAGAATCCATTTAAAGAGAGTATTTTGCTTGCTTTAAATGCCTTGCAATTTGCTGCAGTGACAGAACACCATAAGGTCAGTGCTGGCGAACCTATGGCATGGGTGCCAAAGGTGGCACTCGGAGCCCTTTCTGTGGGCACCTGACATCGCCCCTTCACAGCCACCTATATTCATGCTAAATTGCTGTGTTGGCACGTTGTGAAACATTAGTGGGTTTTGAATCACCGTTTGGGCACTCAGTCTCTAAATGTTTTGCCATCATTGGCCTAGAAGGTACACAATTTGCATTCTAGATAACACACATTGACCAACAAGATATCTGCAAGGCTTCCAGACCAAGTCTTTTTCAGTCCTGGCATGTATCAGCAGCACTGGTGGGAAAGTTTCAAATGTGCCAGACTACGGCTCCCATAATCATTTCTTATTGGCCATGCTGACTAAGGTTTTTCTGGGAGCTGAAAGTCCAGAACATCAGAGAAAAGAAGATTCTTCACTCCTGCCATATGTGGTACCAACAGGAAGGCAACTTGAATGACAGGAAGAAAAATATTGGCCCTATCCCACCGCTTGCTAGCATTTCCAGGCCATCATGGTTACAGTATACTTGTTGAATGAGTACCTGAAATTTCTTCTGAATTTTAATTCACTGAAAAGAGGAAGAATCGCCTCCAAACCAACTAGATCCCTGATTTTTTTAAAAAGTAAGAGTTAGTACATGGTTCTCCAGTGCTGCAGCACTAAAGAACCCATAAATCATCTTTATTGGGCATCCTGGTTGTGGATGATGGGAGCTGTAGTCTAACAACACCCAGAAGATCTCACATTACACACCTGGACAACCAGCTACAGAAGAAATACAAAGCCTATCTAGTTCCCAGTCCAGGAAGGCAGCTGGGCATACAAGATTAAAATTAGAAATTCAAAACAATCATGGGTACATAATGTGCTCCCCTCTTCCACGGGTTTCCTATTTGTTCTTCCTTCCTTAACAACTTCCACAGACAACATGAGCCAAGGAAAACATCTCACCTTCTTGAGGTTGCCAGCACGGGTCCCAATAAAGACAACTGAGTGGCCACGATAGGTATAGGCAGCAACACTGGCCATACCTTCCACCTTCTCTTCAAATAGTGGGTGCCCCTCGATGACCTGTAGTCCCCCTAAGGGTTGGTTGAGCACCAGCCCACAGAAATTCCCATTGATCTGCATGGGCTAGAAACAAGGAGAGAAGGGAACATGAGGGTCAGCAGTAACTGGGAACCTATTCCTTTTAGTTACATCACACAGTTTGGGCTGGGGGCACAAAAGGGCTGAAATCCCATTACTTAGTGCAGTGGTGCCCAAACTTCAGCCCTCCAGATGTTTTGGACCACAACTCCCACAGTCCTTTGTCACTGGCAATACAGGCTTGGAATTCTGGGAGTTATGGTCCAAAACATCTTGAGGGCCAAAATTTGGACATGCCTGACTTAGTGTATTCAGCTGCATCCAAACTAGCCCTATGGGATTAGTGGGAATTTGGTGAGCCAACTCCTGGAAAAGACGACCCACTGATTCATCGGGTCCGCTCTAACCCACAGGATTTCAGCCAACGATATTCCTAGGACTCCCAATATATTCCACTGTTTGTTTGTGTCCCATTATTTCAGAGAGGGAATAAGGAAGCACTGCAAGACCCCAAATGAAAATTCCCCGGTCTGCATTTTGGGGAAGCAGAACTGGGAAAAGTTACCGTGTGTGCATAAAAGAAAGTAGCAGGAAGCAAGCGAGAGGGGGCAGGAAGCCCAGAGGCCTCAACCACGTTTGTACCGTGTTGATGCAGGGGAGCTCTTTGTTGAGAAGCCATGGCAGCGAGAGGCGCCCTTCTCCACGGTAGCACGACTGGATGCGCTCACGGATGCGCTGGTTGACCTCATCCAGTGTGAAGAGGCACAGAAGACTCTCGCGTGGCGGGGCGGCTCGGTTCTTCTGGCCTTGCGAGAAGGCCGCATAAAGCACATCCTGCCCTTCGGCAATGCCGAGGGACTGGGCCAGCTGTCGCCCCGCTTTGGCTAGCTGAGCCGCCTGCACGAGGCGGTATTCCACTCCGTCCTTGGAGCATCCCAGGGGAAATTCCACGTAGGAGTAAAACTCGGTGTCATTGGCGCACAGACGTACAATCTTGGATGAGAAGAACCGCTCCCCACCAGTCACACCAGGGCCTCCCGGCCCCCCCGCAGGCTCCAGAGGGGTCTGGGCCGTGTCCAGCTGTAAGGTGAGGAAATACACAAACCTGCCCGAGACAAAGGCAGACACGTAGTAGATGTCAAAGGCAGGGTAGAGCGAGAGAGTGTCCGAAGGAACCTTGATCTGGGAGGAGACGAACTCGTCTTGATACACCAGGCTGAACATCTCAGGGCTGGTGGCATCCGGGGTCAGGCGGCGGCTGGAGAGGGTGGGGAAGTACTCCGAGCGCCCTCCGATGGAGGTGCCCACAAAGAACTGGCTGGGCTGCCGGGGCAGCTCCACAATCACACCCACCATGGCATCCGGTTCACGCCCGCCAGAAAGGTAGTGCTCTTTGCGCTGGTGCGGCTCGCCCAGCTTGGCTAAATCGTCCAGCCTCAAGAGCTGGCAGACTCCCTGCCAGACGCTGCCGCAGGCCACCAGGCGGCCGCCGGCATAGTCAATCAGCAGCAACTTGTTGACGTTGTCAGCAGGGGAGAGCCGGTGCGCGCAGAGCCTCACCCCCGGAGGGGGGTAACACCGGGGGTCGTCAGGCACCGGGCCCGTCACGTGAACCCGCAGCTGGGTCAAGTTGGCCGAGAGCTTGTAGAGGCGGTTGACGGCACCCACGTACACCTCCCCTGTGTCATGGTGAACCGCCAAATGGGTGAGGACCAGGTCCGAGACAGTGAATGTGGCCTGCTTGGGCAGGAGGCCTAAGACAGGGGGCGCCGCGGGGAGGAGGACCGTGACTGTGGTGGTGGCCGTGAGCAGCAGCCACCACATGGTCACCAGGGAGTCGCCTGGGGTCAGGCAGGGCCAGACACAGGCAGTTCATTCAGCCTGCAATGGAGAGAGAGAGAGAGAGAGAGAGGAGAGAAAAGACAAGGGTGAAGAGCTGTGAGCCTGGCATGGCACCGCACAAGGCAAGAGAAAAGCATTCCACGTGGCACAGCGGAAATTCAAGCGACAGCCCAGCATTCGTATTCTCAAGGCAGGTCGCATTCTGCACAGAACCTCATTGGTAACATGCCTCGCTGACCTCGGCAGAAGGCCTTTCAAACAGAAGACGCACAAGTGGGTGCTGTAGGGTTGCACCACACTTTTGTTGGTTGCAACAGGCAAACAAAGCTCATCTCTTGCCATTAGGTTTAGTGTTATTTCCAAGCTAATTCCCTGCCCCCCCAGGCAAGTCTTCCAGGGTGCCTCCTCCTCCCCAGTGATCACTCCCAAGCACCATCTCTCTTCAAAGACTCGGAATGAGCAGCATTTCCACCGAGGTCTCAATGGGGACACACATGTGTCCTGGTGAAAAGCCTCTGCCTCTGATAACCTCTGAGCATTTCTCTTCCAACACGCACACACACACACACACACAACTTCTCCTTAACACCCACCACGCCGCGCACACACCTGGAAGAGCTCAGAAGAAGTGAAGGGCGGCAATGCCACCTGTCACATCAAATGAACAAAGATGGCACATGCCAGAGGTGACTGCCTTCTTCCTCTCGAGATCACCTACCCCCTCCACCTTATCTACCCTATGCCCCTGAGCACAATCTACCTCACTGCAAATACTAGGAGCCCCATGCACACTTGACGCCTACAAAAAAGGTACAAACACGTGTTGAACCCTGCATATTACCCAGGGGATGGGGTTGGGGGGGTCTGTGTGTAAGTCTCCTCAATTGCAACCTGTGCTGCTGTGTTCATACATTCGTACCATGCCCACCCAAGCTACAGGTTGCTGGCAGGCAGGGGCTCAGGGGTCTGACTTTACAAGATGGTGCTGTGCAACAGCAACTGAGAGGTTCTGTTTGCTTCCCCACATCCTGCTTCTATGGAGACTTTTCCTGTGCACCTGTGTGGCTGTCCTTTGATAACTTCATCCTTCAGGAAGTTCTTGGGACATGTCAACCACCACCGTAGTTAAAGCAAAACATTCCCCTCTCACTTCAAACACAAGTTCGGATTCTCAGCCGTAGAGTGAAATTCCAAAAAAACTAAGCAAGGGGGACGCATGTGCAAAAGAGACTTGATAGTTAGTCCTCCACTGCATGTGATGTCACACCACCATGCACTCATCAGGAGGATCCTACGAAACTCAGGTTTCGTGGTCTGAGATGGCAAATTCCATTCTGCCACGAACGTTTGGACTTTTGGTTCTTACTTCGAAGAAGTGGGATTTACCCACGAAAGCTTATTTTATTATTAGTAGTAGCAGCCTTGGGATTATTAGTTGCATTTGTATGTTGAAAGAAGTGAGATTTACCCACGAAAGCTTATTTTAGCAGCAGCCTTGGGATTATTAGTTGCATTTGTATGTTGAAAGCAGTCACTCCCTCACATGGGATCCCACATTTTTTTAACATCCAGACAAAGGAAAACAGAACACTGTATTTGTCCTCAAGCTCACCAGTATCCCACTCAAGTGGTCTGCGAGCATGAACAAGCAACCCAGTGTTTCTATGGTGGTGGAAGCCGTAGGACTTGTCATCCTGTTAGCACTGAAGGCAAGTAAAAACCAGTGCACGAAGAAAGCATCCAGGAAGGAATGAGCAGAAGACTAAATTTCAAAAGGAACTTGGTTATTTGTTACTTCTTGGCAGCCAGGTTTTCTTTATATTGCAGTGGTACCTTGTATAAAGGAATTAATTCCTTCCAAATGAAATTATGTTAAGTAAGTTTTCCTTTATACAAATTTCCCATAGGAATGCATTGAAAACAGAATCATCCCTAATCGTGACCATTTTTATGTTGTATGGATTCGCCCCATAGGCGATTCTGTTAAGCAAATTTCCCCTATCTTCAGAAATTTTTATGTTGTACATATTTTATGTTATACAAACCATTTGTTATAGGAGGCTCCACTGTATTACTCCCATGACACAAGTAATTTGTTGCCCTGTGTGTTTTTAGCACATTATCACATGCTATCAGTAAGCTAAAGAAAACACAGGGAAAAAGCTTCCTACTTTTGTCTTTTGGCAATTTCTGATATTTTATTTTCCAAATTTACCTGTATTTTTCATCTATAAGACGCTGCCATGTATAAGACGACCACCACATTTTGAACCCAAAATTACAATTTTGCAATCACATGGTTCTCTCCTCTGCTTCCTTCTGTGTATAAGATGTTCTTCAATTTTTAGTCTAACAATTTTAGACAAAACTATAGTCTTATACATGGAAAAATACAGTATGTCCAAACACAAATGACAAAACCAAAGGAGGCCTTCCGTGCCACTTCGGAATGACTTAAACCCTGAAAAATCCCTGACAAAATGCCCTTTTTACAAAGTCATATTTGAAAATACAGCAATATAAGGATTAGATGCTATACCTAAAAGCAACTGTGTAACTACCAGCAAAATTACTGATCATCCCAAAACTAATTAGTTACAGCCATGCACTGGGAATGGGCAAATGAATAACTGTGGGCCAAATTTGCCTGGTGAAGCAATTTCTCTCAGCCACCCCTAGAAGCCCCATCAAAGGTGACTCACATGCTGCTCACCTTGATCTAATTAATTTAGTTCCTACAATGACCACAATAAAGGCAATGTTTTCAAAAGTAAAAGGAAAGAAACATACTCGTCTCTAGGATGTCACATGGATGGTAACAGCCTGACTGCCAGAGACAAAAAGTTTGCATATAGTCTTGTCAAGATATGAGGTTATCCTCAGAAAATATACACATCCACATATCCACAAACCCACACAAGTTAGTAACACTCCCAACTCGTTTTAGACTTAACTGTCAAAAACCATCCAATCCTAGGCACTGACAACAATGCTTCTTGAATGGAAGGGCATACGCAGCATGCAACTGGTGTAAACATACAGACTGGGCGACCCCACCCATCCAGCAGCCAACGGAGACTATAGGACTGCCACTCTTTTCAGCTCAGTGTGGTCTAGCTGTGGCAGGCAGCTGTTTGATGGGGAA